>JASAND010003150.1:0-18513 GCA_030248195.1 Trissonchulus latispiculum | reverse complement strand
TGTACTTCGTTCAGTTACGTATTGCTACCTAGGTTTTTATCCGTTTTATTAAAAATTAGAATTTGTAAGTTAAAATATGCACGCAGCGAGTACTTGGAACGGATGCTTCAATGAAGCTCGAAATGGACAACCCTAATACATTTTGTGTTTTTCATTCACTGTAAACCTTATATCAACAGTACATTGAATGATAAGAGTATGACAAGCGTAACACTCTATGCAGTGAAGGCCAAAACTATGCTATGCGCGCTATCGGCTGACCCCCCCCCCCCACGAATTGACCCCTCTCACACCGCCCCTATATGGGTACATATTTTCAAACGGGGGTCACTCACTCGCTTAGCATGTTTTCTACATACAAGTGTTAAACATACACGCCTAAACCCCTCCCCAAATTGGGAACTTGTTAATTTTAGCGTGTAATGATGTAGAGCAGTGAGCGACCCCCGTTTGGACCACGTACTCATATAGGGGCGGTGTGAGAGGGGGTCAATTCGTGGGGGGGGGTCAACCGATAGCGCGCATAGCATAGTTTTGGCCTTCACTGCATAGAGTGTGACGCTTGTCATACTCTTATCATTATGTACTCTTGCTTATATCAAGTTGAATATCAACCGTTAAGTAATGTAAGGATGTTTATCAAATATCACTTGCTCGCTTTGCCAATATGCCAATTACTTTTCAGCATATATAGACTGTTTTCATTTGTCATACTGTCAGTCATTAAACTAGTTCTTGTTTGTTACGCTGAGTAGCTATCACTGGAGGTTCCACAGTCTCTATTGTACGCATGTTTATGATCTGGGAGTTGCAAAAAGGCCGCTCTTGGCTTAAATAAACTACCGGCAAGGGTGAAAACATTTTCCTGCTTTTTCCAATGCCGTTTGCTTGTATTTTACAATTCCGGACACAGCAAACAACCCGAAAGGATAAAAAGGCTTTCTAATTTGTAAGCTTAACAAGTAATAATTAAATTAAATATTTATTATTTAACTTCGAATTATGCCTGAATAGGATGAAGAAAATCTTGAAGATGTTCAACGCACGTTAAGACAATTAGAACGGAGATTGAAGGTAGTAGAGCAGGAAAATGAAACGTTACGTAATAAAAAGAAAGAGTTAGTGCAAGCGAAAAAAGTCGCTGCGGGATTCGAACCAAAGGGTGATGATTCAAGCGGAAATAGACTGGCACATATGGTAGAGTTCAGCGGTGAACCCGGACCAATTAATTTTACTGCATGGCTATGAAAATTTGAAGCAAAAGCAGATTACTATGAGTGGACAGAAGATCAAAATCCGAAAAAATTAATCGGTCTTTTGTCTGACCCTGCATTGGCTTTTGTGCTTGACTTGCCCAAAACAGATAGGAAAGAAATCCTATGAGACCCTAGCTAAAGCCTTGGAGGCTAAATACAAGCCACATAGCTCCGATTTTTATGCGTTATCAATGGCCAACTGTAAACAAAAGCAAAACGAAAGTGTTGTACAGTTTAGCCACAGGTTGCTAGAACTATCGAAAAACGCATTCCCTCCATCCCCGTCGTAATCAGTGCTCGATTCTGAGGTTAGAAGAGTGTTTATAAAGGGATTGCAAGGTGACATTATGTGGGAAGTAATGCGAAATGGGCTAGATAGCTATAAGGATGCATTAGAGCAGGCTGAGCGTGTGCAGCATAAAAGACTTTTGTTTAAGGAAGCCACGAAGTCTAGTTACAACGAGATTTCCGCTCTAGGAGAAAGTCCAGGGGCTAGCTGTCTTGTTGCAGAACTGGAAAAAACTGTCAGGAGGGTGATCCAGGGAAAGGAAAAGTCTGAACCCACGCAGACTAGGTGCCTTGGGAGCCCAGAAATCCCACAATCTAGGTGAAAGGATGAGCCGTCTGGAAGACAAGATCGACCAGATCGTTCATCAAGGGCAAAGTAATTCCGGTGGCGTGAAAAGACGCCTGGTCGTGGATATGGAAACCAGCGAGGTCGGTCGAGGGGTGGAAGACAATCAGGATCTAACACCAGATGGTGTGACATTTGTAAAAATGGCACACACTACCAGCAAGACTGTTGGTACAGGGATAAGGACAGGCAACAAAGACGGCCTCCTGGAAATCGAACGCCTAGAGGTTTAGGGAGGCGACAGTATCGGAACGGCCCCAACTTCAGCAACGTTACAATCACTGGGAAGAAGAGGGCGACGAAGCAGGGTGCAATTTGCTGTCCCATAGATGAAAGTCCAATTGTTGCTAAGCATCATCCAAACCCGGCTACGTTAGTGAACGACTGTGTGCAGTTGAAGTCGCTCAAATCTACCTGGGCTAAGGAGAATATTCAAGGTGCAGGGTCACTAGCTAATGACATTAAGGTTAATTTGGTCAAACGTGAAGGAAGGCATCCCCTGTTTTACATAGCCAGCACCTTCCTCTTTGACTCAAACCTAGAATCAAATCTCTTTAAGGTGGTGGTATCCTTTTGTGCAGTGCTTTTGTGGTGATTTTTTGAAACGCTATAACTTTAGCAATTTTAGGAGTTGAAAAGAGCTTTATACATCATTTTAAAGCATATTATCTGTAGATTCACATGAGCTTACGAAACCAGCAAAATTAGCAAAAACGTGACAGAAATTTTCAGACTTGCTGACATCTAACAGGATGAATATAGACCAAACATTTTTGAACATCGATTTCTCAAGACTGAAAAATCTGCCAAAATTTTTTCTTGTGCTATCATACAGAGGACATATGGGCCGAGGGACATTCTTTTGGATTTGGCTCAACAAGCCTCAATACTCCAGAAAATCCGGCAAATGTGCGGCGACACGAAATTTCGCAAATTTGTATTCAGTTTTCTCGCAACTGGAGTTGTTTTAGCTCAAACCAAGAAAAACATCCCTCCGCAGAAGTACGAATTTCAATTCTGCCAAAAGTCTCCGGAATCCGTCGAGCAGTTTTTGAGAAATCGATGTTCGAAACAAAATAATCGCAGTTTCGCCAGAATGGTTTTTCGGCCAAATCTCTAGTTTAAAGCAATAAAGTTCGGCTAATAGGCATTCACAAAATGTGCATTTAGACGCTATATCGATTGAGTATAAATAAGCCAACTTTGTCCTTAACGTGTGGCAGTAATTTCGAATAAACTGATTTCCTTGAAAATGGCTATTTTTTGACCCAAAAAACAGTTTTTGCTTATACTGACTTAACCACTGGAGATAGCTCAAAGGTTGTAAAAGCAAAAATGTTCATTTTTGTGTCCTCTTTCCAGCCATAACAACCAATCCCATATCTGGTCAACCTGCTGGGAGCGTAATTCCAAAAACCTAAACTTTCTTATCTTTTGGCCTGAAAATACGAGACTGGTCCCAGAATGTTAAAGAGCACGGAAATAGCCTATTTCGTAAGTTTTAGCCATTTACGTAAAGGATTAAAGCCGTATGAGTCAAAAATACCCGAAAAGAAACCAGTACCTTAAGGAAATTTCATAACTTTGCGGAACTAGCAAATCCGTATCTACGGCATATGATCCAAAAAGTCAGGGATTAGTGGAAAGGTGGAACAAAACATTCTAAAGCGTGGTGAAAATGTATGTGAGTGAATCACATACAGACTGGGGCGAGTACATTCCCGCCGTTGTGTTTGCTTATAATACGTCCAAGCAAGCAAGCACAAAGCAAACACCTTTCATGCTGACGTATGGGAGGGAACCCCGGTTACCCGTTAATTTGGGACTACAGCCCCCAAGGGAAAAATTTATTGACGTTGATAACTACAGACAAATTGTAGTTTACCACGCCTATAAGGCACGAGAAGCGGCTAAACAGGAAATATTAAAGGCTCAGCAGGCACAAAAAGTACAGTACGATAAACGAGTGTATATGCCTTTTACATACGAGCTGGGGCAAATGGTGTTACTTCATACCCCCAAAACTGCTCCGGCAAATCGCCTAAGTTGACATTTTATTGGAACGGACCATATGAAATAATCGGGATCGACCTGCCTAATATCACTATTAAGGTCGAAAACGGCGAACGAACAGTCCACTTTAAGCCATAAGGCCATAAGGCTATAATAAAAGAGACAATTTAGCGGAGGGATCGAACCTTAATACGGCTACAAGACTGCCAAGAAAAGCTACAAATCGCAATCTGAAAATGTTTGTTTGATTGTTTCAGGAGTACAGCCAGGATGCCTGTCTTCATTGGAACAACCCACGTGCTGCATCGATTTTATCCCAGAACATTTACTATTGAGGAACGTTGTTTCAAATCACTGGAACATGCGTTCTGGTACAGCTGCCGCCGGCAGCATGGGTGGCTGTTGACGGAGTTCGGTACTCAAGATCCGGCCAACCTGTCTGCTCGTGCCAACCTGTTGGGTTTTGAACCAACTGCTGATTGGTACAAAATGGCAGAAGATGTGTATAAGTCCCTCCTCTTGGTGCGGTTGATCCAGGATAAGGCGGTAAGGGATGTTTTCCGGTGCAAATCCGACCCATCAGTTAAGTTTGTTTGCATTGGACGGACCCATTTCCATTGGGCGTGTGGTCTCAGGGAAGCTGCGGCCAGCGCCCTGGATACACGAGTCTATCCCGGCAAAAATCTCTACGGAAAAATTTTGGATGACATTTGGGAGGAATGGCAGGGATCTGTTCTCAGCGATGAATTCTCCTCAATGGAATTATTCGACCTCTCCGTCATGCCTATTGGGAGTCCGTGGGGTTCAGTTCTGATCTTAACGGACAGCCAAGGTAAATTTATAAAGGAGGTAGGAGCGGGCGCAGTTGTTGCAGTAAGTGGTGGTGTCCCCTCAACGAGTATGTCCAAGTGTCGATCGCGGCGCTTGATTTGCCGGATTTCCAGGTGGTGTTGTTCATGTGCAGAGTCAATGTGGCCAAACTGCCCGAACCTGAATGGGAGGACATGGAAAATCCTTGCCGAAATCCTTCAATCGAATAATTGGAATCGCTTTCTATTTTCGTTACCATACCCAACTGATCGGGTTCCCCAGGTGGCTGATTTCAACGATTTTCTGAAATCCCGGATTTCGGCCATTGGGCATCCTTCTGTGGTCATCGTAGATCCTGTTGATTATCTTCCTTTTCAGCCGAACGCCCACGGCTAGATTGGTGATGCTTTGCAGGAATCGGATGGGTTTCATATGAACCATCGTGGTTTATGTGAACTTTTCGATATTTGGCAAAGCGTAATTCCCGAATTGGGTTTCTATCCGATAACTCTTAGTCCTGTCCCCTATCAACAGACCTCGTTTGATACTTTCGATAATCGCTCTCGGGTCTACGAGCGTGACCTTCTGCCCCGTCACAGCGATACGGCGATGGGAGATGGAGGACCTGTTGGTGAGCTCCCTTGTTTTCAGAGTTCCCGTAAGGTTCCATCCCGAGTCTTTGTCTATTGGACAGGGGGCCAGTCCTGCCTGGCGGGGGAGGTGTAAGGATGTTTATCAAATGTCACTTGCTTGCTTTGCCAATATGCAAATTACTTTTCTGCATATATAAACTGTGTTCCTTTGTCATTGCTGCCAGTCATTAAACTAAAGTCTGACCAAAAATTCTTGGAACCGAAATGTGAGCGGCTGTCCTGAGTTATCATTTGAAGGTAGCCTATATAATGTATATATTTTTCGAATCCTCAGGAAGCCGAGATTTAGAAAATCCGAAAAAATCCGAAATTCCGGATTTCATTCACGGAAAATTTAAAATTTTTAGTTTTTCGCCGAATTTTTATCGCAATCGAAATTTGATTCTAACAGTCGAATAGGCTTGGTCCCGCTACACATTTTTGCTCTTAGAAGCTTTTCACGAAAATGCACCCAATTTCCGGAATTCCGGGTTTTCAAAATTACCGGATTTTAAAAATTTCCTCCAATGCCCACAAGATGGGTATCATTCGAAAGCTCTTATCGTGCTGAACAACTTTTCTAATAGAATGAACTCGTGAGAATACACTCAATTCTCGGAATTCGCGAAAACCGGATTTTCCGTATTTTAAAAATTTTCTCCAATACCCACAATATGGGTATCATTCGAGAGCTCGTGATGAACTGAACAAATCTTGTAATAGAACCAATGTCTGAAAATGCACCTAATTCCCGGGATTTATGAATTCCGGATTTCACTCTAGCTTGGAAGTTTTTCGTGAATTCCGAGAACTGGGCTCATTTCTGCAAGTTGCTTCTATTACAAGAGTTGTTCAGCCCATCAAGAGCTCTCGAATGATACCCATATTGTGGGTATTGGAGAAAATTTTTAAAATCCGGAAAATCCGGTTTTCGCGAATTCCGGGAATTGAGTGCATTTTCACGAGTCCGTTCTATTACAAAAGTTGTTCAGCCCGATAAGAGCTTTCGAATGATACCCATCTTGTGAGTATTGGAGGAAATTTTTAAAATCCGGTAATTTCGAAAACCCGGAATTCCGGAAATTGGGTGCATTTTCGTGAAAAGCTTCTTAGAGCAAAAATTTGTAGCGGAACCAGGCCTATTCGACTGTCAGAAAAAAATTTTGATTGCGATAAAAATTCGGCGAAAAACTAAAAATCTTAAATTTTCCGTGAATGAAATCCGGAATTTAGGATTTTTTCGGATTTTCGAAATCTCGGGTTCCTGAGGATTCGAAAAATATATACATTATATAGGCTACCTTCAAATGATAACTCAGGACAGCCGCTCACATTTCGGTTCCAAGAATTTTTGGTCAGACTTTAGTTCTTGTTTGTTACGCTGAGTAGCTATCATTGTAAGAATTTGTTTTAGAATTTGGGTTTCCACAATTATGGACTATTTGCACCTCCTTTAATGATTTTTGTAGAAGCAATGCTTTCAAAGCTGTCAGGCAAGAAGAGTGGGTAGTGTTCACTGCAGAAGAAAACAAGCTTAGGTAACAGTGGCCGAGGCCCATCCAACATGGCATTGAAAGAGGAACAAGTTTTTTGCAAGGGAAGTTTGCAAAAACTGAAATCGTTTGCATGTGGATACGAATGCGTTTAGATTGGTGAAAATGGAGCAAACAGAATGACGCGTCAAATGCCTGGTCATGGTTTAACCGACATGAGTGTAATAATGAAAACCGCGGCAGCAATAGCGAAAATTGCGTTTGTAAATTACATGCAATTCAACCTCAAATGAAAGATCAGATCACAAAAGTGTATTAAATACATCCATCTTGAGCATAAACAAATTGCCAGACTTTCTTTATTTTCACGTAATTTCTAATTATGTTAGGAAAACAGGATTCTGAGTGACCTAGAATGAGTTTTTAACCGTAAGCGTGCGAAAAAAGGATCTTGTTGTGGCATTTATTGAAGTTTAAAACACCCACAGGTTTTCTTCCTTAGGATTTTTTGCCATTCCCAGTTCATCAAACAATTAAGTGCTGTTAGTATTCTGGTATGAAATGGGGCAGTCTTATATTGTTTGCACATCTTCGTGTTAAATTTATTGGTGAATAATTGCTTTAGACGTTTCTGCCACCATTTTGGTGACTTTTCGCATTAGTTATTGTTGTCATCGTGTTGCAGTTTTTTCCATATACTGTGATTTCTAAACGCTTTGATCCTTTCCTTCTGGAAAATTTTTAACATGGTAAGCGACAATATGTAATACTCTGTTGTACTGATCGGTTCAAATGCAAGCCAAATTTTGCTAGGCATGTCGACCACTAATCAGATGAATTGCGCAAATGAATTTGTGCGCACGTCATTAATTGCGCCTTTTAAGATCGTATGGTGTATTTCGCCAGAATAGTGTGAGCTATCGAATTTAACTAAAATTCAAATGAGCTATCGAAAGCTACGTTTTCACCTTTTAAAGTAGTTGAAGTTCTTCGACATAAACTCAGAATTCCACAGCGTATGTACTGCATCATGGCAGTTGTACGAGACGCATTACACGGAATAAATTGACCGACCTATCTGCGCTCATCAATGAAGTTTTTAATGTGAACGTTTTCTACCAACGAAAAAGATCTTTGCCGTTTTGCCTGTGGGATATATAATTTTGGCCTTCAGTTTTAATTCCTTAAATTCCTTAACCTGAAAATGGTTTTTAGCAGCCGCCGCGAATCCTAAATACAGATCCTCGCGTTTCTTATTATTCTATTATTTGGTTTCCATGGCAAGGTAGAGTAGCGTGTGTTGAGCATTAAAAATCATGAAATTACCCCGAACTTTTTTGATGTTGAGACAAGGGAGCCAAGGAAACGCTGAGGAAACCAAAAGAATTTAAAGGAGCAAGATCAGACCCTGAATTTACAAAGTCGCCTATAATGGAAAAAGCTTTTAGCTAACCTCAACATCAACCGCCGCCTGATAGAAGCGTTTAGCTCAGTGGTTTCTGGCCGACATCAAGCCACATTAACGTTATTCTGTACGCTGCAGTAATGCGTTCAGGGTAGAGACCTGCACGGTCCGAAATTTGGCGGCCCGGCCCGGCCCGGCCCGTTGAAAATTATTTTCGGCCCGCTCGGCCCGGCCCGTACGTAGCTTCGGCCCGCCCGGCCCGGCCCGTAACCTTCGTTCGGCCCGCTCGGCCCGGCCCGTAACCTTAAACTGGCCCGCTCGACCTGGACTGTTTTTAAAACTGCCCGATTACACCATAGATTTAGGTATTTTGCTGCCAAGTGGTGCTATACAGTGCATTAAACGCGCTGTACTTTTGAAGCAAAGGTGGCAAATAGCTAGTGGCAAATAACTAATTTACATTTCAGTTTGCTTGCTGGAAACTATTATATATATAATAAGTCAAGAACGCACCACGACCACACTGACTAAGATTTACTTGAAAACAATAATTTTTCTGGTCATATCCCGCGAATAGGTAATACATACTAGCTATGACGTAATAAAGCATAATGATTAACTCATACAAAACCTTGACTGACGTGATCTGAATACATGATTGCACAAAGTATGTATATATTAAATTCAACAAATAGGTTTTAAGCAGTTCTAAAGTTAAAATACAGTCACTCATAGAACATAACATATAGACAGAATATACAGCAATTTCCACTTAAACTAAACCAAACCAACAAACTCAACATTCTACTAAAAGCTCACAGATCCTTCAAATTGTCACAGTCACATACTAAAAGCTACACTAATAAAAAGTTGAACCATCGTAATTATTTTGCATTCAGTACGTAATTAGCTATGAAACACAGAATTACAGTATCAACTCAGTTTTAGTAAGCATTTAATGCTTTTTACTGTGCGAAAAGTTCCACATTGGTTGAACAAATTAAAAGCTTAGAATAAAACGTTCGTACTGTGATTCTGTGTCAAGGAAATAGGTAAAGAACTGTTTCTTATTTCAAACTACTTGGAAAACTTTTCCTTATAGAAGCTGTTCAGAAGCAAAGTGTCGTCCACTTTCGAAGGCTTAATGTTGGATCTCCTCTTGTCAACGGTGTGATTTGCCAAACTGAATTCTCTTTCACTGGGGGCACTCGACGCTGGGACGGAAAGTATGCGCCGACTGAGTAAAGCCAAATTTGGATAACTCTTTTGATGCGATTTCCAAAACAACAAAATATCATCCTTTTCATCCTTATTCGGTTTACATTGGAGATAGTTTTCCACTTCATTTTGATAGGACTGGAGAGACTCATCCTCGCTGTCGTCGTCTTCAAATTCAGCTAAGTGGGACATCTTTTTGTGTTTGGACTTGGGACCTTCTTGCTCGGCCTGGTCGGCACCGGCATTCTTCGCGCCAGACGCTATCGCAGCGACTTGCGAAGCTAGCTCTCGGTACACTTCGGTCTTTTCGCTAGCTGGCAGCATTTTAAGAGACTTCATCGCAGGGTTTAAGGCAGTAGCCATCTTGTGGACCTTGGAAATGTTCATCTTGTTACGCAGAAGGGTTAGAGCCAACTTTTTTATATCAGCCAAGGAGGGGCTGTCCGTTGGACCCGGGGGAGAGGAGCAATGGTTTTCCAGTCGACGAAAGCAAGGCAAGACTAGATGCATGGTGGGCCTGCTGGAAGCCTCAAGCTCATCACTTACTTCTTTGAACGGTTTAAGAAACTCCATGAGCTCCTCCAAAACGTCCTTATCTATCTGAACCGCTCGATCAAACTTATCTTGTTCCATGAGGATTCGATCAATGTCAGACAGCTGTTTGTGCACTGAATCAAGCATGTTTAGTTTACTGTTCCACCGAGTTTCAGATTCCTGCTTCAGTGAGTTTTTCAGCATGTGGTTTAACCCACTTTTCTTGAAATACCTAACCACAGTCTTACAAGCTGTTAGACAGTCCACATAGATCATAGGGACGTCAGCACTTGAAAAGATTGAACTGAGCACGGTGTTTAGAATATGAGCACTGCATGGCAGACTGTCAAAATGACGGACGGCCTTAAGCATATTTGAGCCTCTATCGGTAACAAAAATGACTGAAGAAAAAATTTCCCTCGACCAGGTGATGTTCAAACCGGAAATCATACGCCGGAAAATTTCCTGAATGTTTTCGGCAGTCTTCTTTTGATCAGGGTCAAATTCACGGGCTCCGAGATTGCGATCCATGAGTTTCCAATCGTCTGTAATATAATGGGCCGTAACTCCTAAGTAGGATATCTGGCGGTATCCGTCCGTCCAAATGTCCAAAGTAATACCACCGCCAATGTCAAACAAGGTATTGCTCAAAACGGTCCCCAAGTCATCTCTGGCATTTTGAGCCATTTTGGTCATGGTTCTAGAGATCGTTGTCTGGTCGGGAAGGGCGTCCTTAATTGACAATGTTGGATGGCTCGACCCCAGAGAATGAAGCGTTTTTGCCAAATTCTGAAAACCAGCTCCACTGACAATGCTAAATGGACGAAGATCTACACTGCACATAATTACGCAGTCCTCAGTAATCTTCGCCTTAACCTGCTTAGAAATGGGTGCCATGCCCTGGGGCCGTACGAAGCTCGTTATTGACCCCTGACCAGAAGAACCAGAGCCGATGCAACTATGCCTTGAGATATGAGAAGTTCCTCCTGCTGAGCTGTAGGAGAAAAGATTTCGACACTTGGAACACTGTACAAAACCTGTAAACGTTCCGTCCGGCCCGTATACCATTTGGACTTTCTCCCAAATCGAAGATGTTCCCCTAGAGAATCGCTGAAGCGTATAACCCGAACCTTAAAATGCAAACAAGGAAATGAGATTTAGCCTGATTTAAGTTGGTGAAACGGTAGAACTGCTTGTTTTGTACATTGTTACAATTTCTTAAGGTGGTGATTTCTCTTGGGATAGCAGTTGCAAGATGACCATACCTCGGATAATTAGTCTATATAATCCTTCAAATAGACACCTTTAGTTTAATTTTATGGTTTGTGTAGCTGAAAAAATGATGAATTGTTTGATTTCTGCAAAAAGGACAACTTTTTGACGCCAAAATCAGAAAAAAATCACAAAAAAATCAGACGCAAAAACAGCTTATTTTGCAAAGTTTCATCAAATTTCATCTAGATTTGAGCCGCAAACCAAAACTATGTGCACAAAAGGAATCACCACCTTAAGGATCACTTTGACATATTTGACAAAGGCACCATCCATGTTTTGCTGGTCTACCAGAAAAGCTATATACATCATTACTATATTATTGGTTTCATCTGACAGAATGTACTTTTATTGGCTTCAAAATAATGTACGGAACTCTTTCTGACACCGAAAATTGCAGAAAATTACCATCTTTCTGAAAACACTGTATAAAAGGAAACCGCCACCTTATGACATCAAAATTCATCGTGGCTATAATCTTAGTTTAACAAAGTAACGATGTTAACTTTACATAGGCAGCAATATTAAAGAATAGCTTGGCTGAACTCAAAATCTGCTGGTAATCCCAGTTAGTTACATAAATCAAAGATGTTATTTTGACTAAAACATATTACTTAACCTTTCTTCTTCAATCCAGATGCAACAGTTTCCTTAGAAACTGGCTTTCTCGGCAGGCCAGCAGTGGATTTTGGCTGACTTGACTGACTACATCCAGAATGGCTTGGGTCGTCGGATGTCGGCGGGTCATCTGATTGAGATTCCTGTTCCGTTACAGATTCGTCGGGTGGAGGTTCCTTATCCCTTTCCATAATAAATTAAATAAGTAACAATAACTAAAATCCAAAAGCGAAAGCAACAGAATAAAAAATAGAATATACGTTCATAAACTCAATATAATGAAAATGCTAATTCTACTTAAAATTTTGTATGCTAAAAAGTGTTTCCATGTCTTCAAAGGTGCATGAGTTATGTACTAAAATACGGGATAGTAAACTATAACTAATAACTCTGGCAACATCATATAACAGAATACAGCAACTGTTTCTGATTGGACAGCATTTCTCTTAGGTGTGTCATATTGTAACATGAATTCATGCAAAAATCTAAATAGTCTAGCTAGCTAGTTATAAAATTTATAGGTAGTTTGAGTTTAAATCCTGTGACTGATCAAGGTCAAGTCTTAGTTCTAACATTTGGAAGGTTGCTTTTTGCTATTAACGACTTGGTAATTGTAAACCGTGTTTATTTAGGAATCTCACTGGACGGACAATTAGCAGACAAGCACTAGATAGATATATATAATGGCACAACTTATATATACTTAACAAAAAACTGAAAATATACATGTCCAGGTCGCATGATATTAAGACAGGGAGGGAGGGAAGGGATTCACAACTTTAAATGGTTGACGTTTCCTTTTATACAGAGCACTAAGTGAATCCTGAATGTTAAGCAGGCAAGCCAACAGAAGTATACAACTTTGTCTCATTCTGCATTCACTGTCTGGCCTGCCTGCACTGTCTGGCCTGACTGCCGAAAGGATTCTCGCGAAGACATTGAAGTAGACAACTGTCACAGTGCGCACCACACTGCACAAGCTCACTTAGACACACACACACACACACACACACACACACACACACACACACACACACACACATGTGCGCTCACCGCACAGCCGCACACATGCATCACATTCCATTAGGTTTTGTTACAGCTAGCTACTAAATAAGCAACAAGCAATGAAAATATACGAAACTCGAAAAATTATTCAAAAAGTGTCTAGAAAGTTTAATGCTACTTCATGAATCAGTGGCAGCCCGCGGCCCGGCCCGGCCCGTGAACTGCGGCCCGCGGCCCGGCCCGGCCCGTGGAATTTTTGTATAGGGCCGCGCGGCCCGGCCCCCGGGCCGGGCCGGGCCGGGCCGGGCCGGGCCGCGGGCCGTAATGCAGGCCTCTAGTTCAGGGTATATTTTTAACTTTTCAAATTTCCCAAATTTGATCAGGTGATGGAACACTCTCTGCAACGAAGTTACATTCGGGAAGTTATTTGATCATCAATTAGCCAACGTTGCTCTGGCTTATTTAGCACTTTTTGTCTTATAATAAGATCTCAATTTTTGATTAATCAAAATCTTAATCAGAGTCCCAAATAACTAAATGGACAATCACTTTGCAGTGCTTTTCTTCTCTCTCTCCATTTTTTCATATCCTCCCATCTGTTGTGATAAGCAGCTAGTTTGTGACTATTTTGTTAATAGACTTCTTACGCAGATAAAGGAGAAAAGCCTGAAGCTGGTCGCATCGTTCACTTTGATCATCTCAGGTTTTGGGTGGGAAATGCCAAACAGGTAATTTCGTTTATTTATAAACAGTTTTGTACAAAATTCAGTTTCTGGACAGACCTAGAATTCCTCTCATTGCGCTATTATAGTTTGTCTCACAGGCTTTGCTTAGCAAGTAGCGTAGTCTAGTAGCGTAGCAAGTAGCAAGTACGTTTGCATAGCGTCGTCTATGTTAAGGAAAACCGGATTCTTCTCCTTTAAGCAAGCAGGCCAGTTGATCAAGGTTTGATAGATTAGCAGTTAGATTAAATAAGTAAACTACTACAACCACGTTTTTGGCAAGTTAGCTAAAATTTTAGTTATCTATAATAACGTTTTAATTTTTTTGCAAGTTTGTGGGTGTCCGTTTATATATTTTGACTTTGATTTCTAAGAAAACTTTATTCAAGAGTTGAGGAGGTAACAGAACTTTAAAGGATATTTGTCATGGTTGAGGCTAATCAGGAATGTCACGCTTGCCAGCCTATTTTAGTAGTTCTAAGCAAAGCAGCATACAAATTTTCAAAAATTGCAAAATAAGGTTTGGGAAGTTTCCAAATTTTAAAAATAATTTACATGAATTGAAATGGAATGATATATTACGCTTACTTTTAGGTGATTATGGAGCCGGAAAGTGTAAAAAAGGGATGTGGCGACTTTTGTGTGTACTGAGTCAGTTCTCCATTTAGAAACTCTATCTTCAGCACAGGGTTAGCTTAGGAATTGTTTTTGCTTTCGGTGCAATATGCTTTCGGTGCTTTCGGTGCAATTAGGTTTCAGATTGCTATTTGAGGTGTCTCAACGTCTGTCTTATCTGAGTCGTCCACTGTCAGAAAGTCAAATGGGCTGAACAGTATTTAGCGCCAGTGTTGCTTATGCATAAACTTAAAATATGAGCATATACATAACAACAACCACTCGGATATTACATAAGCTGTGAGAAAGAAAGTTCAAAAAGGATGGTTTGCTTTTATCATGCAGAGAGAGGATTGATATACTACAATTGAATTTTCACAGGGCTACGGAGGAATAATGCCCCTATTGGGGCCTAGTTGTTAATAATTATTCGATTATTATTAGTTCGGTTATTCGTCTTATTTTCCTATATCTTCCATTTTTTTCACAGGCTATACTATTAATATGGGAATTAGCCACATTTCATAAATTTTTTACAGTTTGTATTTGATTTTTATTCCTGCTGGAGCAGGAATGTATAAAAAGGAAATTCATATGTTTAGTGCATGGTGAGTCATTTCTCCATTCAGAAGCCCTATCTTCAACATAGGGCTAGCTTAGGTCAGATTTTTTGCATTCGGATTATGCAAATTAGGTTTTGGAGCCTATTTAAGCGGCGGAACTGATAGCCTTCGCGCAGTCTTCGGCTGTCAGCAATCTAAACGATTGCAGATTTTTGAGCACTAGTGTAGCTTGGGAGCTACACATGGTGCATTAGGCAATGAATTAAGGTACTAGCTTGCGCTGGACATCACAAGTTCAGGCCAATCATGGCATGGCAAGCATAGGCCTGCACTCCCTGATGACCATAGACTTCATTGAGAATTGGGGAAAAATTAAGCAGCGGAATGAAAGTAATAGAAATCTTGTGCAGAAAAATTGTTTTCTTTTTATTGGAAGAACGAATGTAAGTTTGTCAGCTGTACTGTTGAACCTAAAGATATTAACTGATTGTATTGTGCTTTGCTGAGGAAAGTCTGGTCTGATAAGACAGCAAAACATTTAGTGAGATATTTCAAAAGATAACAGTATTTCGATACTAAAAGAATTAAGCTGAGATTAGTTAAGTCAAGTGGAATTGTAAACCGAACCTGCAGCTTCTAACGCTTAAAGAGCCTTCGACAAAGGCAATTTTGCAATTGAATAAAAACAGGTCTACAAAGGAATACTGCCCCTTTTGGGGCCTACTTGTTTATGTTTTGAAAACTTTCATTTTAAGCAAATTGGCATGTCAACCTAAAAAAAGCAACTAATGTACGTTTTGTTTCGCCGGAGGCGGAATGTATGCAATTGGTGAACCCTAAAGTTCCGTGAAATTTTAGAAAATGAAAAAACTTCGCAAAACTACTCGAATAGTCGTAAAAAGAAAAACAAAAAATCAAAGCCTCAGTCGGCCCCTTGTATATAACAAAATGACCACGTCGTCAGCAAAATTACTCCTAAAACAATAATTATATAAACCTGATTAAAGTATATAAATGGGGGGGGGAGGGTTGGGAATTATTTTTATCATAGACATTTATTGTTGAGAATTGATAAATTGTCAACTATGTTCAAAAATTGCTCAAATTTGGGGGGGGGCTGGGGATTCAAAACCAACTTTAATCATCATCAAGATTTGAAGTAATTCGACTTAAAAATTACTCAAAATCGATTTGGGATTCAGATTCTGTTGCTTCTCTTGTGTCAAGGTTTCTCAGTACCGAGTAAATTCAGCACAAAGCGTGTTTTCCTAAATGCAAAAGTTTTCCGCACGAAAGCACGAAAACATAAAAAACCACAAAAAGTTTTCCTAAATACAAAAATATTCCAAAAAATTTTATACCGTCTGTGTGGGGTGGGGGAGGGGGATAAGACAGATTTCCTAGACGACCTTTAGGAAGTTTTCATGGTTGTTGTTTTAAGAGTTGTTTAAGTAATATAAGAGTATAGTAAGAGTTGAGTAAGAGTTTTGTTTTTGCGCCCACCACAATAGGAAAATTTAAAAAGTCTTCAAACTTAAGCAAAAGGCGGTTTAAAAGATTCTCCTAATTTTTGCGATTCTAAAGATACAAACCAAAAATTGAATTCAAAATTCGTTTTTGATAAATCAAAAAATTTTACACCTTAGAATTCAGCAGTCCGTACAGTGGTCCTGTCACGGTCGCCAAATGTTAACTGCCGGTTTTTCTGTCCGGTAACTAAACTGGCACTTAAATGGCGAAACGATCCTGGTTCGTCTACGTCCCTACCTAGTGTAGAGATTTAGACTATACGATCTCTGAACAAACGAAGGGGCTGGAGGGTTCAACTGAGACTGAGAAACAGGCGGACCACCCCCCGACATAGCTTCCCGGACTAAAACCGTACTCTGAGCAACGTCAAAACGAGGCGAGATAAAATTATCAAAACTACGTCTAAAATTTGAATTTTCGGACGGCTGAACTGACAGAGAATCACCCCCCGAGGTGCCGAATTCACCGCCCCCAAAGCGGCCACCGCCCCCGGAGCCTGTAAAGCGAACTGAGAAACAGCTTGGGAGGGCCCCGAAACTGGTCCCCCCAACACACGGACAGCGGTCTCCCCCGAAATTTCCGAATTTTCCGGAGCCAGAGTGGGGGGCGAGGTCATATTTTGACGAGATGAAGACAAAACACCCGAATTACCTGGACCCACTGGGGCCCCCCAAGTATTTTGCAGTGCTCCCGAAAAATTTGCACCCACCCCCCTAGCTTCCGAACGTAATTCTGACTGCTGCATAACAGAACTCCGCCGCTCCACAGGTGGCGTTGGCGGTCTGACTGCCCCCCGAAAAATTGGGGGGTGGGGGGGTTCCAAACGCTGATTTGGGGGAGATTCCAAAATTTGACTCTGGGGTTGGGGGGAATTTTGGGGGAGCTCACCCCCGGCTTGGCTAAGCTGAAGCTCCGCCGCACCGGATAGAGCCTGAGGGGTGGACGAGACAACCACTTGGGGGGGTGAGGGTGGGGGACACCCCGAGCTTGGGGGGGGGAGTGGGATTCTGAAAATTTTGGGGGGGACTAGTTCCCCCCGACCTACGACTCCCCGGCAAAAATTGCAAAAAATTTCGATTCAAAAAACTGTCATTATGCTCTGGTGCCTGATTTACCGGTAATTCATTAAATAAACGAACAGTTTGGTCACAAATTTTTTTAAAAGCCCGGGTAACCGGACGAGAAGAATCTGACATGCTACTCACCTGAGAACGGTCGCCAGTTTGTAGAGATTTAGACTATACGATCTCTGAACAAACGAAATTTAAATCACAGAAATAGACTTGTAGAAAGTACGCTCTGAGAGCGTGACCCCCGACAAGCGAATTTCTGGAAAGTTAGAAGATTGCAACGATTCGACAGAGTGTGTGCAAGTCAGATTCCTACCGCCCTAATTACCCTGACCAACTACGAAATAACACGAGCGAAAACTAAAGAGTGACGCAAGTTTACTGGTTAACTTTACAAAAGGGAAAAACAAAACAGCTATAATAATTTCCAAACTGTAAGGCTCCGCAAGCACCAGAACAAAATTCAACCAAAAAAATAAGAATAACAAACCCAACAGGAAAATTCCAAGGCAACGGACACAATAGACACCAGGTGAGAAAAAGGCGCCCCCAAGACTAACGAAACTAATGAGGCGTAAAAAGGTGACAAAAGGACCCGCCTATCCTTGACAAGAGCTCAACCTCAACTGACTAACGCGCGCCCAATTTTGAATCAAAGTGAAGATTAGCTAGTCCGACCGTGGGCCTATACACAGAAGTAATGATTTGAAAATAATTTAGTTTGACCGTTCATGAATTTAGCAGTACATTTTAGAAATTCAATTGAAAATGACAAAATATGAATTTATCGTGAAGTTAGCAGTACACTTTTATAATTTCAGATGAAAATACGCTTAGACTGACCGAAATAATTCACAGAATACCCCCTCTTTTGAAACGCGCGACCTCGCCGCGGTCAAGGGCTCAAGGGTTAGTAATAAAATCAAATTAACCTACGTACCCTACCTACTAGTAAAGATAAAACGCGTTTTAGAAATCACCGGAAAAGATAAAATTTTGGCGTATCCCTCGAGGTGCACTTCTCGGGAACACTACTCAGGCCCCAACATTTTACACACGGGTGCTCTGAGACACGCTAAAACTACTCCGAAACATATCGGGAAGACACTACTCAACACATAGT
>JASAND010003148.1:0-15271 GCA_030248195.1 Trissonchulus latispiculum | reverse complement strand
ACACTTCATTCGATTTACATGTTTAACCACTTGATTTGAGAACATATTTAAAATTAGACAATAAGTGAGATTAAGTAAATTTAATCAAATTACAATTTAGTATTGGCACAGGAACCCCAGCAGAGAAGTCCTGAAATTTAGCGATTCTCCGAAAAAAAAATAGGAATTTTTAAAAAGTTTTTAAAATCGTAATAGAAATGTGTACTTCTTTTACCTCTGCAATTCAATTTTCCAGTGGGCAAACTGCTGGGCAAATTTAAATTTAGTGGGCAAACTTGTGGCCAAAATTGGTAAATACACAATTTGCCAAAAAACTTTGCCGTAGTTTTTGTTGAAAAACTGAGGAGTCATAATGCCTTTTGAAAATTTGGTATGTTTAACACATGAACATAGGCTAATTTTGAAATTTTATTTCGACAGTTGGCATCCTATCGTGTAGAAGACGTGTTTTTCCTGTATTTAGAGCCAAACTAGACCCATTTTAAGCAAAAATAGCATTTCTGGCAAAATTGGCCAGCATCTAGGGTCATTTTTGTTGCTCGATAGGCTATTAAAATCCTATATATACCCATGGCTGCACTAGTAGCATATAGCACTCTACTGCGGCACAGCCAGATCCAAACTTTACTACCAGCGAAGGAAACTCATATGGCACGATTTTCAATGCTCTTCCGCACTTTTATACAAAATTTCGGACGATTGCAACTTACCTGTAGCGAGTTACAGGCCGTGCTGTACTTCAGCGGCACTGTACTGCAGCGCAACTAGCTACAAACTTTACTGTCGGTGAAGGAAACTCATACGGCACCATTTGCAATACTCTGCCGCACTTGCATGCAAAATTTCGGAAGATTGCAACGTATCTGTAACTAGTTCTAGGCCGTGCTGTACTTCAGCAGCACAGCATTCTACTGCAGCGCAACCAGATGCAAGCTTTACTACCAGCGAAGGAAACTCATACGGCACGATTTTCAATGCTCTTCCGCACTTTTATACAAAATTTCGGACGATTGCAACTTACCTGTAGCGAGTTACAGGCCGTGCTGTACTTCAGCGGCACTGTACTGCAGCGCAACTAGATACAAACTTTACTGTCGGTGAAGGAAACTCATACGGCACCATTTCCAATACTCTGCCGCACTTGCATGCAAAATTTTGGACGATTGCAACTTATCTGTAGTTAGTTATAGGCCGTGCTGTACCTCTGCAGCACTGCACTGCAGCGCAACCACATAGTAACATCGTTATAAGTATACGAAACGTATCTATAATAGTTTTTCATGTCCTAAACTATCTGTATGCCGAATTTCAAATACCAGTGACGAATGAATAACTTTCTATCGACTGTGCTGTGCTTGGGGCAGCACATACAGCACGGTGGAAGCTAGAGAGTGCACCAACTAACATAGCTGTCCCCTTACTCCAGACACAATTTTCACGAAGTTTCATATGTTTAGTCGTTTACAGTAAGTCTACAGACAGCGTGCTATGGTTGCTGCATAATAGTACAGCACGATAGCAGCACCGCACAGCGCTGCGCCTATGCTCATCGTGTTCAGCGACCCCAATAACCCTTATATGCGTCCCACTAAATGGCTCAAAACAGCATATTTAGGCCTATTTTTGACTATCTTCTGTAGAGTTGGGACTTAGAAATTTTTCGAAAATGGCCATTTGGACCGACTAACTTTGGACCGGCCGCCAGAACGGTCCAGGACCTAAATCAAAAATCGGCCAACGTTATGACACGCTACCCATCCCAAAGTTTCTTATGCAGCAAGCCGCGTCTCTCTAACTTGTTCCCTGTGCCCTGTGGCCGTGACACAAAATTGGCCTTTTTTGACCAAAAACGCCGTTTGGCCACTTTTGGCCGGCCGCACAGGTGGCATGCCGGGCCGGGCAGCGAAAAAATATAGCGCGGGGTACATGGGACCATATCGGCATTCAGAAAATGTAAACCTTTCCGGCTGAAAACGTCCACATCTTTCAAACACCTCTGCACAAAATTGCATTTTCCAAGCGTGACTTACACAGAAAAAAAAACAAACGGACCTAACTTGTCCGGAAGTGAAAATTTTCAAAGTTGAAAATTTTGACCAAAACTTTTTTGCAACGTGTTGTACTCGTCGTGTAGATTCCAACGATACCAAACTTGCCGAGTTTCGTTCAGTATTGAGCTGGCACGGTGCTCGAACGGGTCTCAAAGGGCCGCGCAGCGCCTTTTACACCCATATTATAGGGGGTCGCTCTCGCGCCCCCTATAATATATATATATATGAGTGGATTTCTGAGTGGTTCAGATCTGGAGTCGTTATTGGCGGACAACCTTGAAAAATCAATTTTCTTCTTACTACGCCAGTTGATTAGGATTAGTACGCATAGTCAAACCTGCAAATATCAGCTTGTTTTGATGAGCGGTTAATGAGTTAGGTCCATTTTTGTGATTTTGCCATGGCAGCTAAATGGCCAATTTTACTTCTTGGCTTTGTTCCACTGTATTGAAAGATATATACGTGGTAGGGTGTTAGTTTTGGCCTTCAAATTGTTCATAAAGCTCTACTATGGCTATGCAACAGGCGTTCTCCTTCAGCTGCCATGTAGTTTTCGAAAACAGGTGTTTTAAGGTCACTGGCCCCACCCGTCGAGAGTAGTGCGAAGTAAGTTTATTCGAGCTAGAAAACTTATTACTGCGAGGCGGGACGCAATTTTGTAATATATCGTTTTTAGGATCATAACAAACCTGCTGGCCGAAAATGAGCCAAATCCCAGACCCAGTTTTGAGATATGGCTCTTCAAAGTTCGAAAAATCGCCGATTTTGGGCCAAAACAGCGATCAAGTCAAGTTTGGGCCGTCATAGCCGACTAATGGGAGACGATATTGAGCTAATATTGTCAGCACATAAACTAGGTACCATGGGCAGTGTTTTAGATCAATTTCAGCCAAATCTGAAAAATTTTATTTTTTTCGATTTTTCAACACCCAAACTGTGACCAAAAAATCGAAAAAAATAAAATTTTTCAGATTTGGCTGAAATTGATCTAAAACATTGACCATGGTACCTAGTTTATGTGCTGACAATATTAGCTCAATATCGTCTCCCATTGGTCGGCTATGACGGTCCAAACTTGACTTGATCGCTGTTTTGGCCCAAAATCGGCGATTTTTCGAACTTTGAAGAGCCATATCTCAAAACTGGGTCTGGGATTTGGCTCATTTTCGGCCAGCAGGTTTGTTATGATCCTAAAAATGATATATTACAAAATTGCGTCCGCCTCGCAGTAATAAGTTTTCTAGCTCGAATAATCTTACTTCGCACTACTCTCGACGGGTGGGGCCAGTGACCTTAAAACAATTGTTTTCGAAAACTATACATGACAGCTGAAGGAGAACGCCTGTTGCATAGCCATAGTAGAGCTTTATGAACAATTTGAAGGCCAAAAGTAGCATCCTACCACGTATATATCTTTCAATACAGTGGAACAAAGCCAAGAAGTAAAATTGGCCATTTTGGTGCCATGGCAAAATCACAAAAATGGACCTTACTCATTAACCGCTCATCAAAACAAGCTGATATTTGCAGGTTTGACTATGCGTACTAATCCTAATCAACTGGCATAGTAAGAAGAAAATCGATTTTTTCAGGTTGTCCGTTCTATATGCGAGCTTCCCAGAAATCGACTCATTTCTGCATTACGTTAGATATATATTAAATGGTTACAAGCAAAACAGGGCTGAATTACACCAATACGTAATTTCAGCTCGGATTTTATCGTTACTTTGAAGAAATTCTTGAATTATATAAGTAAATTTGGCAGCAAATTGACAATCCTATGTTGATTTTATGTTATTCACAATTTTGCGCTTAATAGGTTCACAGCATTGCAGATGTCAAAACCCGACACCTATATACGTTAGTTTGTATAGTTCTGCATTTGCCTAAATATCAGTATACGTGTGCTAACCAGTTAAGATTTAAAATCGTCATCAAAACATCAACTAAAGCGTGTGATTCCAGTTGAAGTCAAAAATGCGCAGAACACAAAATTACGGCCAAAAATGTACGTTATAGTTCAAAATAAGCAATTTTTTAAAAATGCACACA
This sequence comes from Trissonchulus latispiculum, assembly GCA_030248195.1. NCBI lineage: Eukaryota > Metazoa > Nematoda > Enoplea > Enoplida > Ironidae > Trissonchulus > Trissonchulus latispiculum. The sequence goes on along the minus strand of JASAND010003148.1, from coordinate 11,168 downwards.
TTTTTCCAAAATGCACACTATTTTTTAAAAATGCACAAAAAATGCACACTTGTCCGCACCCAAAAAAAACCCTGAATTAATTTAATTAATGCATAATGCAACACTTAATAGAACATACAGTACAAATTGGTGTCACAAATTCTGCGCTGGCAGCTCAGAATAAAACGCTCGAAGTAAAGTCTAATATTTCAAAATAAGCAAGCTCGCCTGGAAAGCAGACGAATTTAGAACTTAAGACAATAAAGGTCAAATGCAGAGTGGAGCATGCGTAACCCGCGAATATGGGGGTTGTTCATCGAAGCTGATCCATATTACTTAGTGCGCTTTTAAACTAGTCCTCCTGGCATTTACAACCTGCCCCATCTATAGGGGGTGGGGCAACTTGGGACAAAAATCCGAGCAAAAAGAACTGCCATTCTTGATTGCCCTGACCAATCTGCGTGAAACCAGACACATTGTAGTTTGAGTGCGGGGCTACATGGAACTACAACGTTTTTGCTATATATTCAAAGCGTTAGTGCACTACGACAATAAACGTGCCGTCCCAAGTTAGCAATTCTAAGTTGCCCCGCAGTCCAACTTGGGATGAAGGTGGCGATCGGAAGCGGTTTCAACCAGCTATCATTAGTTCCTTTGGCTAAAATCGAAGGAAACTTTGTCTAAAATGTAGAGGAAGTCGAGACGAACAAAACGATACCAAAACCGCACAGTAAATGGAAAAACTTCGAGCGATAAGTCGTCCCAAAGCCAATTTTCTATTTTTAAGGCAATTTTAACACTGATTTTCGAAATTTCTTGCTAAACGTTTCTAAATAAAAGACAAATGCTTAAAACTACCAAATTATGACTTCCATGTTTTGGTTTTGCATTATAGCAAGCTTAACAAAAAAAAATCAAAATTCGGTTTTTTGGCTGGAACTTTCGCAAAACTAAACCAAATCGATTACTTTGAGGACCCATGGATAGGTCTTGGGCTAAGCTTTAAAACCACCCCAGTTTCGTTGCTCTACCACCTACCAGTAAGTAGCAGTTGACGAAAATGTGTGATTTTTTTGTTAAAGGTTTAACAAAAAAATCACCCGTTAACAAAAAAATCAGTGGCGGATCGGATCCCAGAGAGCAGCTAGCAACGTTTTCTCATCAGTTTTGGATAGAGCTCACTAAATAACGTATGTAGAACCCCAAACCGCTAGCCTAGTGCTCCAACTAAGGCAACTGACCCCGCCGAAGACTTAGTGGTCACTGATGGCCCCCGGCAGCGTCCAGTATGAAGTCTGGTGGCTCTAAAGTGCCGTTTTAAAGGCTAAAACGTTGTTTTTTCGTGTTTGTGAGTGATTATAACCTATTTCCAGGCATTTTGGCAGAGAAACTCAGAACTTTGTATGTTGCTGGGGTATGACTCACGGTCACGTGACCCCTGCCGGACCCGTCCGGACCCCCCAGGTACCAACTGGACAGTCCGAAGTGGCTATAAACATGTCCTAGGGGGTTTTCCAGGGCGCTGAATTCAAATCTGGCATTAGTTTTTAGGTAACTATGGGCTAATACTCACTTCTGGGATTACGTTTACCGTCGGACGGTCCAGGCCCGGCTGGTTACCAGGTTGGACTCCCAGAAGTGTCAGGCAACCTCAAAAACAACGTATATAAGGGTTTTCGAGGTCGCTGAGCTCGATTTTGACGTTAGTTTTGCTCTAGCTGCTGCTCTGACATCAGTAACGAAACATAAAAATGATTTTTTATTTGTTAAAATTTTAACAAAAAAATCACCCACCCCAGGACGGCTAAGAGGTCCGACTGGGAACTTCTATATATGTATCGATACCCCATAGTCAGGACATGTCACATGCACAATATGGGTTGCCTAGGGTTTTCCCTTAGTAAATAGCAGCCGAAATTCGAACTTCGGTCATGAACGTTTTTGAGGTCACTTTTGGGTGCCCTCACTTAAAGGTCTGCCCTGAACGCATGGAGAGGGCCTAGGGGCTCAAACTCACAGGCTGTAATGTCGAGATGTGTGGCTATCACCATGCAAAAAATTGGGTCTCTGCGACTTTCCTGTGAGTCAGGGTGGGGTGATTTTTTTTTAAATTTCGGGTGATTTTTTTGTTAAGCTTGCTATATATACCTGCCATTTATTTATACTATTTTTTCAAGTTTTCAAGCCTTAGCCGAAGCTGTCAAAAAGGATTTAAAGATTTTGCCAAAACTGTCGGCAAAAGTCCATACTAAAGCGTTTATACAATGTTTTTTGGATTCTGCAGTAAAAAATACTCAAGCAGGTAAAGTTTGAACATAATGGGAGTGATAAGAAGGATTTGATTAGCCAAACAGCGTTTTGAACAATTTCAAAATTTCGGTTTTACCTCGATAAAGATTGGTGTGTATATACGCATTAGCAGAAAAGCATTAATGTCACTGAAAAATTCAGGAAATTTCACTCTAAAAACAATATTTTGAACCCTAGCAAACTTGTATACGGCAGAAAAACAGAAACTTCAAAAAAGGATACTTCGTCTGATTTAGAAATTTCCAATATTTTGACTTAGCGTGTTCAGTACTTATACGTGTCACGTCCCAAACCCGAAATCGCACAAAACTAGTTTTGTGAGGCTCAAACCTCACAAAACCCGTTCTGTGAGGCCTTGTCTCACAAAACTAGTTCTGTGAGGTTCATGCCTCACAAAACCCGTTCTGTGAAGCCATTTCTCACAAAACTAGTTCTGTGAGGCCACTTTCCTAATTCTTATGACTACCTGATTTTCAATGAAACTTTTCAACAACAAATTTCCATCAATTCAAATTCTCAAAAGAATGTTTTTACTGGTTCAAAAATTGCAAATTTCTACTTTAGTTATACAAACTGAAATATTAAGCTTTCGATATATCAAGGATAATAAACAAAATTTTATTTAAAGCAGGCAGCCAAAGGCGGTGCGAAAGCGTCTTCTCTAATGTCACTACAGTTTGGGAACGAAATCCAACTTATGCTTGGATCAATTGTGCCTGGGTGGCTCAATCGGTAGAGCGTTGGCCTAGACAGCTAAAGGTTGGGGTTCGATCCCCACCTCAGGCCCGAATTTTTCGGGTCGGAGGTGCTGTAGTGACAATCTTAGTTTCGTTTTTTCTTTCATTTGTCTTGCCCATTACGGTTTGAAACGGTCGAGGTTTGCTCCCATCCTATGTACTTAAAGTAAACTAGAAAACTAAGGGCAGTCGGGTGTCGACAGATGCCCAGCCAGTGATTGATTCAGTAGAGTAACCGGCATAAAAATGTGTAAACACTTTTAAGTTCACCATTTTTAAAATTCGAAGTTCTAAAAATTCATTTTCCCAGCTAAGCTTAGTTAATTAATATAAAAAATATTATTTCAAGCGTTTGACCATACTTGTACACTTACTCGACATTCAATAAAAATTCATATAAAAATTTAAATAAAATTTTATTTATTATCCTTGATGTCGTATTATCCTTGATTATCCTTGATATCGATTATCCTTGATATAGTTTCATTGAAAAACAGGAAGTCATAGAATCATAACACATCAATAAAGTTTTAAATAGCAATATAGTATTGAGTTTGCAATCATTTCGGGTTTTGTGAGGAAAGTGGCCTCACAGAACTAGTTTTGTGAGAAATGGCTTCACAGAACGGGTTCTGTGAGGCATGAACCTCACAGAACTAGTTTTGTGAGACAAGGCCTCTCAGAACGGGTTTTGTGAGGTTAGAGCCTCACAAAACTAGTTTTGTGCGATTTCGGGTTTGGGACGTGACATACGTATTTTAAAGTCTATTAGAATCAAAAATTTATGCCCTTTAAAATGAGCATAAATTTATACTAATTAGGCTTCATGATAACGCTCACTACGTAGAGCCGCAAATGCAACCTGGTCAACCTTTTCCAAGTTGCCCCGGAATTCCCAAGATGCCCCACCCCCCTATATATTAACGTTATAAAACCTAGTCCTCTGCACATCTACAACTTAATGTCACCCATATTGCATTTTTCATGTTCCATCGGCGCATTTTTATTCTTGTCCTTTTTCATTTTTAGGATTCTCAGTAAAACGTAAACAAAAATGTTAAAGCTTTATGAAAAAACTGTAAAAATTCCACCAATAATTAATAGTCAACCAAGCCATAGAACAAAGAAGCTTGAAAAGCAAAGTATATACACTAGCGTAGCCAGAAAAAAATTTCGGAGGGGGCAAGCCAAAATTTATCAGAAATTAGTGCTGAATCGGAACCTGTAGAATCTGGTTTCAAGTGCAAGCTGCAATTTTTGTGGAAATCTTGTGGAAAATTAGCGCCGCAGGCGAATATTTTTGGAAATATCGATCAGAATTCTCAAGTGATTTTAAAATTTTCTCTTTCGCCTCCGATTTCTGGGGGGGGCATGCCCCCCTCGCCCCCCCTGGCTACGCGCCTGAGTATATATATATATATATATATATACAAGAATAAAAATGCTCCGGTGGAGCATGAAAAATGCAATATGGGTGACATTAGGTTGTAAATGCCAGGAGGACTAGGTTAAAAGCGCACTAATATGGACCAGCTTCGCTGAACAACCCATATTCGCGAAAACTGTCCAGAGTTTCTATCGGCTGCTGCTTGCTGTTGATATTGACAGTTCTTCCGAAAATTGTACGATTTGTCAACATGACCTGCAAGTATATATATGTGTCGTGCTTCTTACATATTATACAACTTAATAATACACGTACATAATGTCAACTGCTTTTCGCATCAACTTAATACAAGATTCTGCGCTGACACTGCAGAAAAAACACCTTGAACACCTTTCTACCAGAACTGCATTGTTTATTTGGAATAAGCTTTAATATTTCAAAATCGTCCCGCTTGCTTTGAAAGCTGAAGAATGCAGATCTTACTCGTATGTCATGTGGAGTAGAGCATGAGTGACCGCGAATATGGGTTGTTCAGCGAAGCTGGTCCATATTAGTGCGCTTTTAACCTAGTCCTCCTGGCATTTACAACCTGCCCCTCCCATATTAACGTTTTAAAACCTAGTCCTCTGTCCATTTACAACCTAATGTCACCCATATTGCATTTTTCATGCTCCACCGGAGCATTTTTATTCTTGTCCTATTTCATTTTTAAGGTTCTCAGTAAAAAGCAAAAACGTTAAAGCTGTGTGAAAGAAACTTTAAAAATTTCGCCAATCAATTTCAAATGTCAGTGACAAATGAATAACTTGTTATCGACGGTGCTGTGTTTTAGGACAGCACATACAGCACGGTGGAAGCTAGAGAGTGCACCAACTAACACAGCTACAGTTCCCCCTTACTACCGACACAATTATCACCAAGTTTCATATCTTTAGCCGTTTACAGTAAGTCTACAGACAGCGTGCTATGGTTGCTGCATAACAGTACAGCACGATAGCAGCACCGCACAGCGCTGCGACTATGCTCATCGTTTTCAGCGACCCGATAACCCTTATATGCGTCCCACTAAATGGCCCAAAACTGCATATTTATGCCTATTTTTGACTATTTTCTGTGGAGTTGGGACTTAGAAATTTTTCCAAAATGGCCATTTGGCCGGACCAACTTTGGGCCGGCCGCCTGAACGATCCTGGCCAGAAATCGAAAATCGCCTCGGTTATGACACGCTACCCATCCCAAAGTTTCTTGTGCAACAAGCCGCGACTCTCTAGCTTGTTCCCTGAGCCCTGTAGCCGTGACACAAAATTGGCCTTTTTTGGCCATCTTAGCGGTCAGGCCACCTTTGGCCGGCCGCACAGGTGGCCGGCCGGGCCGGGCAGTGGAAAATTGTCCAAAAGGTACGTTAGCACAAATACTACTCTCAGAAAAACCAAACTTCACCGGCTGAAAATGCCCAGATCGTTCAGTTTTTGAGTTCGACTAAAACGGCTTCCCCAAGCGTGACTTACACGAAAAAAAAACAAACGGACCTAACTTGTCCGGAAGCGAAAATTTTCAAAGTTGAAAATTTTGACCAAAACTTTTTTGATACTTGTTGTACTCGTCGTGCTGATTCCAACGATACCAAATTTGTCTAGTTTGGTTGAGTATTTGGCTGACACGGTGCTCGAACGGGTCTCTAAGGGCCGCGCTGAGCCTTTTACACCCATATTATAGGGGGAGCGCTATCGCGCCCCCTATAATATATATATATTAGGGATGCACCGGGGCCTGGCCCCGGCCCCGGCCCCGGTGGTCAGGCCCCGGTACCGACCGGGGCCAAAAATTAGCAAAATTTTGTGAATTTTTGACATTTTTTGACCAAAATTTTGAATTTTCGAAAGTCAAAAAGTGTTACAAATCGTTTGTTTTCACGCCGATATTAATAAAAACAAGGATAGTAACGTTGGTATATCAAAAATTATTGCAACATTTTAAGTTTCCAGAAAATTTTTGAAAATTTTCGTTTTGGACCCCCAATTTCCAGGCCCCGGTCCCGGCCCCGGCCCCGGCCCCGGTAGTGGCGGCCCCGGTGCATCTCTAATATATATATATATATATATACGTATATATATCAATTTCTCCATTTTTCTTGATTTTAGCAGAAAACCCTCATCCACTACAAATAAGAGTATCTTAGAAAGGTGCAGAAAGTTATCTGTAGTTTGGTATAAGCCATGCCTGGCATTTTTTAGTGGGGGGGGGGGGGGGTGGGGGCCCCCACTTTTCGGTTCCCCACTCCACTTTTCGGAGCCCCCCGGGCATTTTCTAGGCGAAAAAAGTGGGGGTGAGGAGAGTGGGGGCCCCAGGGGGGAGAATCTAAAGTGGTCTAAAATCAATAAAAATGCAGTAAAAATAGCCTGTTTTCTACATATACTGCTATAACTATGCTTAAAAGTGCTCAAAAATCGAGTTTGAGTGCCAAAATAGACCATTTTTGATCAACAAAAACCGGCGAAGCCAAGTCAAGTCAAGTCGTTTATTACTTAAATGCACCGGCTTACAAAAACACTAACAAGGTTATGACAGTATCCCTAGTGCCGATGTTCCTATGTTAGATAGAACCTCCGCCAACCTTTATCTCAGGCCATGTGGCAGAAGACGTGTTAGTAGCAACATATTATAGTAAAGGTTCGAAAAAAAATACACCGGCCGGGTCCGAAAAAAAAATACACCCACCCTAACTCAGGCTAGAAGCTACGGACCCCAGCCAAACTGTACCCCATAATAGCGCAAGCTTATTTATATCCAGCCATGGTATGGCTGTTTCCCTAAGGCCCCGCACTCACGCAGACTGAGGACTCAAAAATGGTACTATGAAAAAGTTGGTTTTCAACTTTTGGATCAGTTGGCAACTTTTTGGCTCTTATTCGCTACACTAAAGCTATAGTAGCACCTATTGTTTTAACATAATACACATTGCTTCTAGTTTTTTTGGCAATAGGTTCGGGCGCCCCTGCGCCGCACAGTTGCGCAGCAGCGGGTGTATTTTTTTTCGGAACCGCTGGGCACTTGGGTCCGAAATAAAAATACACCTAAAAATTCTTATTTTAGCTGCTAGAAATCGACCAGGTGTCGAGTTTCCGCGTTTTTAGCAGCATTTATGGCTGTAGCATGCACTGACGGTCTCCTGGGTTGGTTCCAAGGGGTCAATCTTTATCTTACTACAGTGTCGTATGATTGGCTTGAAAATTTGTCCTCAACTGACCAGAACTTTACTGGGATGACTTTTAGCGCTGTTTTATGCTAGCACTCACAGCTATTGCAGTGATTCCAGTAATACTGATTCAATTTTAGAAGCGAGTAGACTGTAAGTACAGCATTTTCAGGACCTCAAGCCGCTGTAAATTGTTTGCTACAGCCTCGGTAACAAAAGTCGACGATATTCCGGGTAGTTAGAGCATTGAAACGAGTTGAAAAAGACAGGACAATTACGAATCTAGAGTAAACTTAATAAAATAAACTATAACGACTTTTGCTACGTTCACATGCTCAGATCGGGCTGCCAGGTTCCTCAGCAGACAAGCTTTCAGCACTGAACTGAAAACTCTTAATTTTTTCGACTTTAAATGAGCTAAATGATGGTTTATAATCAATTGTGCCAATGGCTAGAGAATTAAAAACAACGTAGACGACCCCTTCCGGTAGGCATTGGGATTCCAGAACTCATGTTAACAGCCATGACCATCTATGACGGCTTTCAGAAGGTCTTCTAGATGTCTGCTGGATATTTATTCTTTGTCGCTACGTTTGTTAAGAATAAAAAACAAAATATGGCCACTGAATAAGCAACATTATAGACATTACTGCGTGATAAAAACAGTATCTGGCCAGATGAAAAAGTTTTTCGGGCCATATGCGGTAGGCGGCCTATCTAATGAAAATTAGCCACCATAGACTAGAAAGATGGGTCAATAGTCAACGGTAAATGCATGAGCAGCATCTGTATATACGATTTGTATAGTCATTTTGGCACTAGATAATGAAGGGGCGAATTTTTGGCCCTGTATTTTTTTTTCGACCCCGTGTATTTTTTTTCGATTTGGGTCCGAAAAAAAATACAGTCAATTTTCAAAATTTTTCTGAAAGTACAGCCCTTGCCCGGGAACTTTGGGCATGGGAAGAAACTAGACCCCACCCCATACATGCTGGGCCATATCCGGGATCTCTACTGCAATCCTATAAAAAGTTATCCAAAAAGTTGCCAAATCGTATTTTTTTTTCGAACCTTTACTATAATACATAACGAAACTGGAACATATGTAAGTATATACAAAAAATTTTGAGCACATATAAAAAAATTGATGCAAATAAGTAGAGCGTACCGGTTTTTAGTACAACTGCATCAAAATACATTAGTTTTTGTACTAAAATTGAGGTCATATGGCATTTGAAAATGTTGTATCTTTAACACAGCAAATTTTGGAAATTTTTAAAAATTGTTTATTTTCGGCAGTTTAAGCTTCCTATCGTGTAGAAAACGTGTTTTTCCTGTATTTAGAGCCAAACTAGACCCATTTTAAAGCAAAAATAAGCATTTTTGGTAAAAATTGAAATTTTGGCTTGAAATGGCACCGTGTCCGATTTAGACCCCCTGGACCACCCATAACAGTACGAACCCAGGTAAAACCTATACCAATTTAATCTATAGGCTGTATTAAACAAACGTATGTATTATTGGTTTGACCTTCCCGGTCAATGGTTAGAAAAAAATTTAATTTTGAAAAGAGGTTTTTTTCCCGCCGTGGGTTTTTCCCGCCAAATCCAAGGTCACCCCCAGGTCGCACCGGAGGGGTCAGAGCAGTGTGGCATATATCATCATGAAGCGCAACAAATGCCCTACAGGTACATATAATCCGCTTTGGTCTAGGTCTTTCCAGTAGTTCAGCAGTTAGCCAAATTTCGGCACTTGGTCGGAGCAAAATTTCCAAAAATTTCAAAGTCCCAAAAAAATTGCAGGGAAGCAGCGGGAACTACCATAATATACCCTCCAGGGTTATTTTGGATGCTCTTCAAGACAGGCTATTAAAATCCTAGATAGCTCATACCGGTAAGCCCACACGGGGGTGGGTTTTTTCCCGCATTGACGAGTGGGTCTTTTCCCGCTTGACTATAACCACTTGCTAGTAAGATATAAAGACTAACCTTCAATTTTTGTGCTTCGTTAATACATTGCTGAAAATTCCCAAGAAAGAAACTGTTTTTAATTTCAAACATCAAGTCAATGCCAGCATCTTGAGGCATTTTCATCGGTGTGATATTACAACTAAAATAGCAAGCTTAAGTATATACACGCATGTAGACATTAGATTAGGAAAGACAAGGAAAAATACTAAGATTAGTAAAGGGAATCTATATATACGTATGTATGTATACGTAGCCATGGGGAGACAAAACCCACATTTTCGGATTTTGGCTGGAACTTGAAACTACATACGTAGCATCAAACGGCCAGGTTTCTTCTTTTTCTTCCTATTCCTGGACCATCGTGGAGGATATCCAATGTGGCTAGAGCAGCTCAGAGCCGCCCCACATCCCGGAGGAAGGCCAGAACCCGAGGGGGGCCCTTCGATAAAATGTCCTGCCTAGGCCTACTCCCCAGATGACGGCGCCGGACGGCGCAATGGGCGGGGCAATGGAGGAGGAGGTGGGTAAGGTCCTCCTCTTGGCAACCCGCAGGAAGGACAAACCGGGGATTGGACAATTCCTATTCGGAATTGTTGCTTTGCAAGGATAGAGCAGTGACCCCTGCAGCTGCGACAGAATCATGCGCCTTTCGGGTGAGACCGACTTCTTGGGATTTTGGCACGGGCAGATGTTCCGGGTAGATACCTTCGCTGTCGTACCGACCCCACAACTGATGACACTTCTCCTTGATTCTCCTTTTATGGCGGCATTGGCAGTCACAGCATATCGGCGTCAGATCGTCTCTGGTTTAGGGAGACAGCTATATATATCAGCATCTTCATTTCCCCAGACTCCGACGTGACTGGGGACCCTTTGGATTGTGATATGGGTACCGGCCGTCGTAATGGTCATCAGATTAGCCCAGCTATCCCTTTCCAAGGTGGACACCGGTTGTAGGGGCCCAGATCTGAGCTTCTGGATTAGCGATCTGGGGCCAGTTTCACAAATAACCGTCTCGAGTTCTCCAGTAGTCTGTTTTCAGCGACAGCAACCTCTTCTCTATTTAAAATTATATGTAAAAGTATCTACGGAAAATTTTATTTTGATTTATATACAAGTAACAAAAATGCTCCGCACAAAAGGGGATAATATGTGTGTTGGGCCTATGTCTGTCGTTTAAATTCCGGTTGAGAAAGCAAGTATATAAATCCGACACAGCAAGTTTGGGTGGGTGGTTCTATGGCGAAAGTTGTTCAGTTAGATGCGGGCTTTCATTTGATTCGAAATTTGACCACTTTTGAAAATTTTAATTTTTGACCCAAAATCGCCCAAGTCCCCACCCCACCCCACCACAGGCCTCTACAGCCACTTTAGGTACGCACTTTTATGACAAAAGTTGCTCAGTTCGATGCGGGCTTTCATTTGGTACCAAATTTGACCACTTTTGAAAATTTTAATTTTTGACCCAAAATCGCCTAAGTCCCCACCCCCCCCCCACCCCACCACAGGCCTCTACAGCCACTTTAGGTACGCACTTTTATGACAAAAGTTGCTCAGTTCGATGCGGGCTTTCATTTTGGTACCAAATG
>JASAND010003147.1:0-22537 GCA_030248195.1 Trissonchulus latispiculum | reverse complement strand
TTGTTGTCGTCAGTGCACTATTTTGCGTCTCATCATCACACGGGTCTCATTGCAAAATGCGCTTTGACCTCATGCATGCAAGATGTTGGTATTTAAACGGGAATCGCTTTGACAGGCTTCTTTGAAGTTTGTTTTAACTAGCTTAATTTTACGCATGCATGAAGAACCAAAGCTGCAATTTTTACGTATTGTGTATAATGATGAGACGCAAAATGTAGCGCACACTACAGATATTTTTGACCAAAGCGGCATTTTCGCCGAGCTCAGGGGCGATTTTTTTATTTTCGAAAATATATGCGTTTTCCTGACCTTCATTTGACATTCTACAGTTAATTTGAATTTTAGAATTTTAAATTTTTTTTTGAAAAAGTTCTGAAAATTTAGGTTGTCAGAACTTGAATTCATCAAAATTACCGTCCAGTTTTCCCGCCAGAAGTTGTGCAATCAACAAAATTGGCAGAATTTAAAGTTTGTCGTTCAATTTTGGTGATGTTCTGGGAAGAATATCTCCGTATTGTGCCAATTGCCATGGTATTTGCCGTTCAAATTCAAAAGATTTGTGGGCGGGCACTATTATGGGCGAAGAGCTGATTTTTCTCCGTTCAATGGCGACCAAATTTTTCAAATGGAAAAATGATGAGAAGGAAAAGACACAAAAGCAAAAGTAAGATTCGGGCAAAATATACGGTATACGTAACGAAAACATATTTTCAGTACAATATCAAAATGTTCAGCTGAATCCGCCTTCAACTTACGTCTCAGCCAACCCACAGAAATGATGGAGGCTTATTGCTCGTCAAAGCAAATAGTCTGGCATCTTCGAATTTGCTTTACATATACGTCGACACTGTGTCAACAACATCTCGCGAAGTGCATGCAGAATGTAGCGTCGTACAATGAGAAGACGGTTTCAGGGGTATATCTCAATATAGAACTAATACACAATACACGAAAATCTCAGTCAAAATTAGAATATATGTACAAAAACAACTGTACACGCAAATACACTTCAAACAAATATTCATATGCAATATAAATCCTCCGGAAGTTCATTCACTACTAGTATGGGACACACACGAGTCCGTGCCTGTAGTTTGATTATCATATTGGGTTGGTGCTACAGGAGCATCTGAATTGATGTAGAAAACAACTCGTAGCATATCAATTTCAGACCAATATTCACTGAAAGAAAATAAAAATAAATAAATATGTATAAACGGATGGTCTTGGGTACATTAAATAAATAATAAATTCCAGCAAATCCAAAAGTTGAAAGCGGTAATCTCTGGGAAGTTGGCTGGAGATCAAGACTGTATTTTGGTACAAAAATGCATGTTACAGTCGTGAAGCAGTTTCAGATGACCATATGAATGTAACCATAAATCAAATAAATATAATACACTTAAGTTGCTAAATTGTTCAAAATGTGAGGTGCTTTTATCAACTGCGTAACTTTCATGCATACATATAGACCAAGCTTTGAGCAGTACAGAGCTTGCGCGTTTGGGAAATTCTATAATACTGCTAATGTGTTTTCTAGGTTGTGGGTATTATGAAAACAAATGTGGAAAAGGTGCTGGAAAGAGATCAGAAATTGAGTCAGCTTGATGACCGAGCAGGTAAGGTAAACTGCCCACTTTCAGATAGTCTGTGGCTTTCCCATTCTGTCTTCTTCTTCTACAACCTGCTTCTTGTTGCAGTACATTATATGTTGTTACGTCTGCTTTAGTTTGGCCACAAACTGAAAGTATTCGCTGCCGATTTCTAGAAATCGGCAATACTGTTTTGCTCATTTCTAGAAATGGGCAAGACGCTTGCCTATTTCTAGAAATGAGCAAAAATATTGCCGATTTCTAGAATTCGGCGAGGCTGTTGCCGTTTTCTAGAAATGAGCAAAATTGTTTGCCGATTTCTAGAAATCGGCAATTTCGGGAATTAGGCACGACATATCGTATATCGTTGGCTAAAGTTCGCGTACAGAGCAGAAAGGTCGAGTTTTGTAGTCGGATTGTGCTGATGGTGGCAGCACGTTAAAACAAAGTTGGTTTGGAAGGTTTCATCAAATTTCAGCTTGATTTCGGCCGTATGCTAAGATTACACAGCCAGGAATCACCACCTTAACAGACTTACCGTAGCCGAATAAGTTTTCTGTACATGTGTAATGTGTCGTGTGTTTTAGATGCATTGCAAGAAGGCGCTTCCCAGTTTGAAAAGAGTGCATCCACATTAAAAAGAAAGTTTTGGCTGAAAAATCTTAAGGTATGTATATATGTGATTTGCTTAAAAGTCTTATATAGTTGGTCCAATGTTTGTTGACATCTACACCGCCTGTACAAAAGGCTATTTTTATTGTGTTTGAGGTGAGAAACTGGTAAATTTGTTTTAACCCTAAAAATGTTGACTCTGGCTGGCTGGATTTAGCTAAAATTAGCTAGGTAACTGCAAAATTCAAACACAGCATGTCTTTCTTATAAAGATAACTTCTGTTCTGTGAGTTCAGCTGTTTAATTGTTTTTATTTTAGATGATGATTGGTATTTGCGTAATAGTTCTAATCCTCATCATAATCATTGTGGGTAAGTCGACACTTATATATACGTATACTGCTTCAGTGAGGCATTCCTTTCAGTATGATTTTTGCAGTACCATTCATCGATGAACAGATCGCCGGAATCCCTGAAAGCTGGCCCTCTTGATTCTTTATCACTATTTCTAGCAGCCTAATCCATCCCCAGTTTCGCTATAGGTGGGATTAACGCTGTCTCTGTGATGAGCTGACGTCGTTATGGGAATCTGCCTGGCATTTGGGTTACTGGTCAGGCGTGTAGATATCCTGGCTGTAGTAGACCTGGCCAGTATATTCGATTGCCCTCTGCAAGAATCTTTCTGGGGACCCTCTCTGTTAACCAACTTGCAATTCATTAATAATTACAGTGATATTAGTTCTGCAACTGTCGGAAGAGGCAATAAGTTGGTGAGGCAATTCATAAGGTGAGGGTCGGTTCCAGCCACGTCCAATAGATGCACGATAAATTATTTTGTCGTTTATCCACAGACATGCTCCTAGGTAGTCAATGGAGGAAGAGCATGAGTCTTATAGTATCTCAAACATGCTCGTCTCCGGCCGGCTTTTAGGCGAAAAACTGGGGGTAAAGGGAGTGAGGTGTGATACCCCCAACTAATTGGGGGGAGGGGGCAAAAATGGTCTTAAACCGCCAAACACGAACTAAAAATTGTACGTTTTCTACATATACATATACTGACATAACTAAGTTAAAAAGTGCTCTAGAAGTCATATTTAGCAAAAAAGACGATTTTAAACCAAAAAAGTTTGGCAAAGCCTAGAATTTTTGACCAAAATCCTTAACATTTGGCAATTTGTGGGCACCTCAAGATGAAAAGTGGGGGTTGACCGAGTGGGACAACTAAAGTATACCCAATTTGTGTAAGTCTACTTTTTCATTTACGTACGTATATTATATATATAATCGTGATTTTAGTTTGGGCTACGCAGTGATACCTAATCTCAGTAGAAATACTGCCCAAAACTTACCATTGCATAGGTAACATCTGCCGTCGTCTCGTGAATGTGTCTGTGTACCTCTTTCTGTTTCGCTGTAATCGGTCTGCACATGCCTTTGTTGTGATTGTGCTGTCCCTCAGTTTTTGCTGTGATTTGTTTCTGATTTTTCGTCTATATCATTTGACATTTAGAGTATACTTTACTTTACTTTAAACGGCATCACTGTGTCCAGTGCTTCGCCGGTACCACCATCATCCATTAATCCCTTTAGAGTATAAATCTGTTAGACAGCACTTTTCTGTATTCCGTGCTTCACACCGTATAATTTTTTCACTATCACACTAGCTGGTAAAATAGTCGATTATCAATACCGGTGTCAACAATATTCTCCACAGTTATCGACAGCTTGTAATTTATTTTAGTACAATCAACTGCAATTTAATTACCATCATTTTGGATTCTGTGCTTTTAAATAAGCTCCCAAAGAAAATTTTGAGTCTTGGTACTATTGTGCCTGATTAACCAAAATTTTAAGTTTTTTGAAACAATTTTCAGTTAACATTTATGTATTATATTTATTTGGTTATGGTTACATTCATATGGTTACCTTCATCTGAAACTGCTATTTTCGACTGTAACATGTTTATTTTGTACAAACGTACCTTGTCTTCTGATCTCCGATAGCCCAAGGATTTTGCTCAGCGCGGATTTATGCCCAAGGATTTATTATTTATTACATCCATTTATTGTACTAGAATTGGTCATCTCCTTAGTTATCCGTTTATGTTTTTAAATTTTTTAGATGATTCCTTCCATATTTAATTTGTGTACATTTTCTTTCAGTGTGGGCGTCACTGAAATTCTCATGATGCTGTCTGCTACAACAATGTTGTTTGGATGTTTCTCTTCTACGTAATTCATTCCTTCTTATTTCATTCAGATTCCTGTGCTGGTAATACTATGATAATCAAACCTGTTTTTGGTTCGTGGTAGTCATTTTTTGGTCTCTCTCTCCTCCATACTGTATAAAATATTATTTATTGTGAATGAACTTCAGTTTATATATTCTATATTATATAATTATGTCCGTACGTATATTTTGACAAGTGTGTATTGTTTGCGTGTACCATAGCAGTTGTTTTATTTTATATATTCTAGTATTTCAAGTTTTATTATCGTGTTGTGAATATATAACTCTACGTATATATTTATTGAAGTTTCTAGCATATTGGGATATATATACTATTTCTGAAAATGTGCATAATATTAAAAAGCCGTCTTTATGTATATACTTTTTGTTCTATATTATTTTGACCTTGGCGTGCATCGTTTATTCTGCATGCACTTCGCGAGAGAAGTGTTGTTGTTTGGGAATGTCGACGTATATGTAAAGCAAATTCAGAGATTATAGACTATTTGCTTTGGTAACTAACTAATAAGCCTCCATCGGTTTCTGCTATGTGGGTTATTTCTAAGTTATTAAGTTGAGAAAGAGTTAGTTCAACGTATGCTTACAGTCTTGAACTGATTTAGTGGCAATTCTGAACAGTGTACGCAAATTGGAAATATGTTTTCGTTAGATATACGTATATACGTATATGTTACCTTGGAAATCTTACTTTGCTTTGTGATGCCATTTCTGCATCGGTGCAGCTTTATTTTCCGACTGAAGACTGCTTGGTCGCCATTGGATGTGAGAAAATCAATGTATACATAATATGCCCGCCAAATCTTTTGAATTTGAATTGTCATGCCATGGCAGTTGAAGCTTTTAATACGGAGATTGATTTTGCCTGTTTTTCTTCCCAAAATTTATCTAGAATGAACGATAGAGCTATTCTGTATTTTGTTGATTGCTTACTTAGTTTAACAACTATAGTCTAGCAAACTTAAACTGGACCAAAAGAGTGAATTTTGTGGAGAGTTTATTATTCAAGTTAAGTATGACAATGTATACATTTTCTGAAAGCTCAGAAATCAGAGATTTCAAAAAAATTTAAAATTCTAAAATTTTAGAATTTCAAATTTCAGAAATTTCAGAAACTGTAGGAAAAGAAAAAATATACGAAAAGTAGTCGAGTTTGGTATCAAATGAAAGGTCCTGTTCAGGAAAACGCGAATATGTATCAATTATGCGGATTTGGTGCGGCACGTGGTTCCAGCGGGCCCATATCCCGAGAAATAAAAGAATCGCTACAAACTTGGGCTCATTTGAAAGCTCTCATCACGCTGAGTAAAAGTTATAATTGGGTCATCGCTCAAAAATGCTGTCTGTAGTCAAGCCAGTGCGCTACATTTTGCGTCTCATCATTATACACAACTACGTAAAAATTGCAGCTTTGGTTCTTCATGCATGCGTAAGATAAGCTAGTTAAAACAAACTTCAAAGAAGCCTGTCAAAGAAGCGGTTCCTTTGAAGTTCGTTTAAATTAGCTTATCTTACGCATGCATGAAGATCCAAAGCTGCAATTTTTACGTAGTTGTGTATAATGATGAGACGCAAAATGTAGTGCACTGGCTTGACTTGATTCAGCTCACAGCTTTCGCTAGCCTGGATTAAACCCTCCAAAAGTGTCCAAACAGCCCATTTTTGGGGTATGAAGAGGAATAACTTTCACAGACAGCATTTTTGAGCGATGACCCAATCATAACTTTTACTCAGAGTGATAAAAGCTTTCAAATAAGCCCAAGTTTGTAGCGATTGGAGCAACTTTTATTTTTCGGGATATGGGCCCGCTGGAACCACGTGCCGCCCCAAATCCGCATAATTGATACATATTTGCGTTCTCCTGAACGGGACCTTTCCTTTGATACCAAACTCGACTACTTTTCGTTTATTTTTTCTTTTCCTACAGTTTCTAAAATTTCTGAAATTTGAAATTCTAAAATTTTAGAATTTTTAAAAATTTTTGAAATCTCTGATTTCTGAGCTTTCAGAAAATATATACATTGTCATACTTAACTTAAATAATAAACTTTCCACAAAACTCCCTCTTTTGGTCCAGTTTAAGTTTGCTAGACTATAGCTAAACTGTTAATTTTGCTGGACTCAACTTTTCGTTTTCAACGCGGATTTAATTGTGTGTGTTCACTTCTAGTCGTTTGTTTGCTGTTCCAACGCACAACATTATTTAAGCTTTATTTTTGGTTACGTAAATATGTGTATGTGTATACGTAATATGTATGTACCATGTATATGCATTACTGTGTTCGTACATTCCATTATATAGTCGAATCTCAGATCTCTGATTTGTTGTGGAATGGTTGGTTTGTAAGCTCTTTCCTAGACTAGCAGGACCTTGGCTTAAAGTTTTGAAGGTAGAAGCGTGTACATCCACGTTTCTAGTCTTGATCAACCACAGTTTCCAGAGGAATTTAATCCATCTAGGTTGAATTCGATTTCATTTGGGAATGTGTGCAATTGCAGAATTTTAGGTGCATATTTAGGGCACTGAAAAATTCCCTGTTAAAGTTTCAGCCTTCAATCTTGTGCTGATCGCAGTTTAAGGGTTGTTTCGGGTGTTGGCTACTACATGCTGCTGTTTTTATTTGTTGTCTAAATTATGGGTTATTTGAAAAAATCTGATAAGATTCGGAAAACGAATATATATATATATATAATATATACGTGTTTGAATTCACCTTGTTTTCCGAAAAATCTTACCACAACGCTTGTAATCTATTCAGCTAATGCTTCGGTCTATCTGAACAGTTTGCCATCAGCTGTCAAACTTAATCTTAACTTTTTTTGGATAATTTTTCCATAACATTTTTTGGTGCACTCCCCACTTTCTAGTTTGTGGTTTTCAGAAAAAGCTTTATTGTTGTGATCTTATTGTCCCGTTTGTTTTTGGCTAGTGATGTTTGTTCTGATTCCTATGCCGGTAGATGAGTTTCTTTATAGATCTGGTTTGAAAGCAGGAAAGATTACTTTGCATAATATATTTATGTACATTTTTCAATTCGCGTTGGTTTTCCGAAATTGACTGTACAGATTAGGTTTCTAAGTTTAAATTAGATTTCAACATTTTGTTTTCTGAATTTTTATAGTCGCTCGAAGTCGTGTGTTGGTCTGATTAAATTTGTAGTGCCAATAAACGAGAAAAAATTGTGTTGTTGTGTCCGGGTGTAGTACGTGGTTAGGTAAGGCTTTGACAATGACTTTCACAGGAGTGCATAAATGCATTATATATGTCGAAGCCTAGTAGTCAAATTAGCCATTTAGTTAAATGGCTAAACATTTTGTAAAGTCGCGTTACAGCCCAGTTGTAAAATGCAGCGTGTTTGACTACTTGGCCGAAAGACTCGCAATATTTTAGCCATTTAGTAAAATGACCACAGTGTTTTAGCCATTTAGTTAAATGGCCAGCAGCTCGTAGCCTAGTTGTCAAATGACAGTTGATGACTATTTATTGACGATCATACCTTAGTTACTACTTTTCTACTTACTAATTGCAAGTACATATAGCTTAATATTATTTAAATGCAAGGTAGTCTACTTTTCAGTGTTTTGTAAGTAATATTCAGGAATGCATGGACAGTTTTGAAAAATAAAATTAACTTGCTAAACTGGCTAAAACACTGTGGTCATTTTACTAAATGGCTAAAATATTGCGAATCTTTTGGCCAAGTAGTCAAACACGCTGCGTTTTACAACTGGGCTAGCCATTTGACTAAATGGCTAAAATGTTTAGCCATTTAACAAAATGGCTAATTTGACTACTAGGCTTCGACATATATAAGAAGTGTATTCCACTAGAGTGCTTCTCTTCTTGGCATTGTGTAACGGTGCTGTGTTTGGTGTTGGACGGGTGGCCAAAACAGATCCCCGTGTGGTGGGAGGGGAGGAGTGCCAAGTCAGGCTAAGATTGAATCTGATTGCTATGTCCCCCACGGGGACGTGTTTTGGCTACCCCCCCCCAACCTTCCACCTTTATGAAATTAAGCTGATACAGCCGTAATTGTGACTGTGGGCGCCGTTGCGCAATGCGAAGAGGAGCCCTCTAGTTGCTTAAGTGCAATCATAATCTCTTGCTTCTACCCTTTGAAATTCAGATAGCATGACTCTAGCAGAAAGTTCTTCAGCAAGTTCACCGCTGTCTTAGATTAAGGTTAGCTAAACGTAGCCGCTATCATTGAGTTTATTTTTCTCCATAATTGTCAGCGCTTGCAAGCTATAACCAGAAAAAGTCGGCATGGTCAAGTCTCAGCGGTTAGGATTCACTGTATAGCTAATGAGTGCATCACTGCCCAGAGAGAGAGTCAGCCACGGTTCTGTTCACTGGACTTTGCATTGCCATTGCGCGACGGTGCTCCGATGCCACTGCGAAACTTTCCACTTAGAAAATTTCCCCCGGAAAAATTCCACCAGTGAAGTTTTTCCCGGATAAATATCGGTGAAATATCCCCCCCGGAAAAATAGCGCCATATAGTCAACAATTCAATAGTGTAACAATCATGGTATTTGTTTTTAGGTTTTAGCACCGGGGGGGGGAGATTTTTTCAAAAATGAACCAAAAAATGGGATTGTTCGGTGTATTTGGCATGGTGAAACGCAAGAAGTTCTCAAAAATGTCAGGATTTAAGTTAAAAATTTGGGCCTCCAAAAAATGCCGGGGGGATTTTGGGGATTCCCCCACCCTCGGTAAAAAAGGTAAAAAATACCCTGAAAATTACGAAACACTCCACCGTCAATTGGCGGCTTAGGATCGCTCTTTTAAAAGGACTACAAAAAGTCCTATAGCTTTACAAAACTAAGAGTGAAGGATGGACTCAGGAAATATAAAAATAGATTCCAACAAACAGAATACATTTCATAAATCCGTATAAGCACTGACTTCCACTTACTATACTTTGGCCTAGTATAAATCCGTATACTTTGGGCCTCATTCATTTTTGTTTGTTCGTTTGGGTGGGGGGCTTTCCCACCACCGGCTCCCGAACAAACCTGACAGACTAAAGCATGTACAAATGTTGCCCAAATTTTCAAAGCTTCCTTCGTTCTTTATTGTACAATTTTTTACAAAAAATAAATTAAATTTGAAATTTAAAATGGAAATTAAAAATTAAATTTAGAATTCAAAATTTAAGTTAATTAACACAAACCCAACAAACACAGAAATTAGTGAACATGGCCAGTCATCTACTTTTCAAAATATTCTAAAATCCTATGTACATATGCTTTGAAGTGGCCCTCCTTTTAGTTAAATAAATCGCCTCTTCCTACTCCAGTGAGAATTAGGCCGCCGAGGTAATGTCAATTTTCTCCGTTTTCTCCACTGACGATGGTATGTTTATATATGTCTTTCTGTAGCCTCCATATCGGAAACAATACTTTTGAGGAACAGCTAGTTGTTGTTAAACAAAAATTAGAACCTTTTCACAAAAAGCTAAAAGGTAGTAAAGCAAACTTAAATTGAGTTAGACGAGCTAAAGTGATTAATTTCAACTCTAGTCTATACTATGCTTTATGTACTCTTTCTTGGAAATTTTCTAAAAGTATAATTTACTGAACATTTAAAATGGGTTAATCTTTATAAATACATAGGTAAATCACGAATAAGGCTGTGAAAATGTGGGAACAAAAGAACAAACTTCAAAGGCTCCCTAGCAGTTTCGGAAAATCTCCGAAGTCCGAATACATGATTCCTAAAAACTGGTGCAGTAGAGCGTGAACCTCCGCACAGAATAATGACGGTCTAAACAGAACGCCGGGTATTTCCAGCGGGGATTCCTGGTGAATTCAAAGTAAATGTCAAATGCTTATTGACAACTATTAAAATGATTGCCGAATGCTAAAGTAGTATATCGTAGCCGGCCTGAAGTAGCACGTATGCAACAAGTATCAAGAAAACACATTTATCAGAAATACTTAAAAATTTTTTGAAACTTAAGATATATGCGCACCTTAAAACAGCTATTTATTAGGTCAAATCTTCAGCGCAAGATCAACCGAACAACCTAATGCAGTTCTGAGTGAAATAACCACTGTTCTTTTGTTTACTTTCGGGTATTTTTCACTCTATCCTTTTCGAAACCAAGAGTACATAATATTAAATAAGAGTATGGCAAGCGTCATGCGCTATGTATTATGAGCTCGCTACATCCTCTGCACGCTATCGGCTAACACCCCTCCATAAATCAACCCCCTTGTTTCCGCCCTATGCAGGTGCGGGGTCCAAACGGGCGATCGGGTCTATACTTACATGTTAAGCTTAACGGGAGCCCAATTTGTGTAGGGAGGGGTCTAAGCTGGTGTCTGTGTACAAAATATACAAGCACAAGACCGATCCCCGTTTGAACCCAGTACATGTATAGGGCGGGGTGGGATGAGTCTAATCTGGGGGGGGGGGTCAGCGATTGCGCGCATGTGAAGTAGCGAGCTCATATTCCATTAGGTATAACGCTTCTCCATACTCTTATGTTATGTACTCTTGATCAAACTAAGCTAAAACTTAAAAATTTTAGTGCTCTTTAACAATCTGGGGCCAGTCCCGTGTGTTTAAGTGAAAAGATAAGAAATTTTTGGTTTTTGGCCTTATGCTCTCATCTCAGTACGCAGTGGTAGTAGGGACACCGGATTTGTAATGGCTGGAAGGAGGGCACCAAAATGAGCATTCTTGAAATGAACCAATTTCCAGTCTTTGGAAAACTCACTGCAAAGTTGCGAAATTTCGTGTCGGTGCATCTTGCGGATTTTCTGAAAATTTAAGAGCCACTGAGCCAAATCCAAACAAGTAGGCCCATAAAAGAGGCGTTATCTCGCGGTTGAACTACAATTAGCTATATGCTTAAAAATTGAACACTTGTACCAAGGGAAACGTGACATATTGTGTATATGCGATTCTAAATTCTGAACAGTGTGGGTGTGTGTAAGTATTTGGATGCTGCTGCAGCTTCAGAAGGATTTCAGACGTCACAGCGTGTTGTAGTTGAAGAGGAGACATGACCTTGCAAGTTTTGCTCATGATACATATTTTTGTACTTTCCATCCATTGCATTCTGTAGCTACGTCAACTCAAAGCTCAGTTTCAAATCATCTGTCTGTAGATTAAAATAATTACATATAGCGTAGCCTACTGTTTATTGAATTCGGATTATTATGGCGACAGTCTTTCCCACTACACCGCCTGAATTTCTGTTTTTAGAGGATTCTCAGTAGTGTTGTGCACCGGCCTTGTCTTGCCCGGCGGGCCGGCGGCCGGCCGCCGGCCGGCCCAGGTCCAAAGTGGGCCGGCCGGCCGGCTGGCCGGCGGCCGCCGGCCGAGAACAGGCCGGCCGGCCGGCCGGTGACAGGCCGGCCGGTCAGACACAGGCCGGCCGGCCGGCCGGTGACAATCCGGCCGGTCAAATGTGAGGCAGCCGACCGGCCGGTGACAATTTCTGCAGCTTGTCGCCTTAAATTTGCTAAAATCTGCCTTGAAAACTATCAAAAATCTTAATTTTTATTTGTATTTAGGATAGTCTGCGAAAAGTGGCACCGGCCGGCCGGCCGGCCGGTGAAGGCCGGTGCACCGGCCGGCCGGCCGGCCGTCGTTGGGCCGGCGGCCACCGGCCGGCCGGCCGGCCGGTACAGGC
Source organism: Trissonchulus latispiculum (assembly GCA_030248195.1). Lineage (NCBI taxonomy): Eukaryota > Metazoa > Nematoda > Enoplea > Enoplida > Ironidae > Trissonchulus > Trissonchulus latispiculum. The sequence continues at coordinate 10,438 of JASAND010003147.1, read as the reverse complement.
CGGCCGGCCGGCGTCGCGAGCTGGGCCGGCCGGCGCCGGCCGGCCACGAAAAATTGGGCCGGTGAACAACACTAATTCTCAGTATATACATTTGCGATCATCGGCTTACTCTAAACAAAATTCAGTTTCTGGAAAATTCTGTAGAATTGATTCTATGAAGCTTCACCTACATAATGCTTAGACGACTGCGTATGCCACTAGTCTTCACAACAGAGTAATGCAGAATAATGGTCCCAAATTGGAATAAACTAATTTGCATAAATTAGCAGCACCAAGACACTACAATTTTCTGGTCAACCAAAGAGCGCACTGTTCAATTGGGTTTTTCTAAAGAAAATATAAATAAGTATGGAAGGGAGCGTGCCAAAAGTTTAAAATGTGCTTGTTTTATGAACCACATTTAGTCTTTGTCATAAGCAGAATGGAAACTTTGGTTTTAAAAACCTGCAGCGGTGAACTTTTTAACGTGCCCCCCGTTTGCAGAACCAGCCACCTTAGTGAGGTACATGCTAAACATAAAGCAAATTTCATGACTTAAGCCGTTATTGTTCAAAAAGAGACTCAAACGATTACAAATATCTCGGCTCTTAGCGAGATAAAAACGTCCCTCGGCCCACTTGCCGTTAATTTCATGGCATAAGAAGACATTTTGGCGGATTCTGCAGTTCTGAGAAATCTGTGTTCTAAGATTGATGGCCTACATTTGGGCGGTATGTCAGAAAATTTATACTAGTTTTTCGTTAATTGTGCTAGTTTCGCACTGAATCTACTGATTACACGCATTGAAACGATGTACCACTAGTTCTGTCCAACTCTCAAAATTGAGTAAGTTATAGCGTTTCAAATAACACAGAAAAAGCTAATAACATAGCCAGAATTAGGTGTTGATTCTAGTTGATTGTATCTTTCAGGTTCCCATGATCACTCTCCTGTCGTGAGCGGGCAAGTTATTGAATCAGATTATGGAACAGCATTAACTTCGAACAACTTCAACAACAAAACATGACTCTATTTGACCGTCCACTTCGACCCATCACTGACAATCAACAATCGTCAACACTGCTTTTTCATCACACAGAGGCAACAATTGAAGCGCAATACATTGACAGTAACTCTCCCAATGCCAATTGCAGCCTGTATGACATGGCCTATGCATATTTTATTCCATACAATGTAACAGCGCCGAGGTTGCTTTAAAATTTGAGTATGTCCCACTTCAGAGGCCCGCCAATTACAAGCTTGTCCAGCCCAGCGTATCGAGACCAAATCCAAGCAAGACCAACCAACCCATTCTGTATCAGCTAAGCATTAGCTCCCTCCAACATGACAATTTCCACGTCGGATTGCTCAGTTGGGCCAGAGATTTTGAAGCTGACAGAACGTGTTGGGTTCCCTAGAAGGCCTGGCCGTTTACGCTGAGCGGGCCGGTAAGAAAGCAAGCAGAAATCAAGACGGACGGTCAACGCGGCAGAGCCAATCAGGGAAGCACCTTGGTAACTGCTTGGTCTGATAACTACCAGAGGTCTACACTATGGTCTGACTGCCAGGCCAGACTGAGACACCCCAGCTGAACCTATGTATAATGCCTATCCATCCCTAGGTGTAAACTACATGACGAAGAAAGAAAGTTTAATAGCCGCCAATTTATTGCACAAAAATGCAAATACCGTATGTTATGTATGTACAGTGCACATTACGAACAAACTAAGTCTGTGACGATAACATAGGAATTAATGCACATATTTTCTTCCACCAACGATTATGTTAATTATGATATTTCAAAATTCAATGTAACACTCAAAGAAGTTTAAGGAATTTCAGTAACCAAGAACATCGTAGCCAAACAAATGAAAGAAAAGACTTATTTTGTAACACTTAACTGCAATAGATATACTATAATATAAGCCGGTGGCGGTATTACATGTTTAGAGATTACGCAAAACCTGTTTCCAACGACTATATACCATATACTTGACAAAAAATATTCAACGAAACTGAAACTGAGAACTCAACTAAAAATACATCAACTCTAAAAACCTCACTCTCAAACCCTTCCACTTCGGACACAAAACCAGAACTAAATCACATAATTTCTTGAGAAAGGAATACACGTTCTTGCTACAAGATCTCCAGCTAGCCTATATTTTACTGGGCCGATCACTCATGTCCAAACAAAAAATGTAATCAATTGATGATAGTGACATTTCCCCCAGAGTTAAAAAAACTTAAAATTAGAATTTTAAATTTAAAGAATTTAAAAAAACTTCTTTGCAATGCATATTCTGTAATTTCAGAAATAAAGAAAGTTCTGCATTACTTAAAATCGAATGAACAAAAATTGTCACCAAATTTAATGTCGTCGTAACAGGCCAAACAATCCACTGAATTGAAATATTTATAACGAAAACACGTATATAATTCAAAAACCGAAAGCCATAGAATAAGTATTAACAGAACTCGTACTGATTCATCTATTTACAGAATTAATTACATATCCGTGCGTATATATGCCAAATATTCATAACTGTCTATTATTATAGGCAACAAAGTAGCCGACTACAATAGGCAAGCCGTTTTGCCAATTATTAATAATACGCAACATTAAAATCGGCAATTTTATTCGGCATGATATATACGTACTTAATCAATAGCATACACGTAGAATAACAGTTATAAAAGAAATTACCACATGGCACCATAACCCCAAGAGTCATCATCTCTAAACACAAAAAAGTATGCCAGAATAGTCATAAAGCAAACGACATTCCCAGCCATGGTAAGGCATGCAGCTCCGATCTTTATCTGAAACAGAAAAAACAGATGGCAAAAATAAAGCAAACTAATCCTCTTAAACTAAATTTCAAGCGTTTTCGGCAATTGCGTGCTCCTATGGCGAATTAGATGTGATACACACAACCAGAATACAGCAATGCATATACACGATTGCACACTTATGACACTAGAAGGACAGGCAAATCTTAACAGCACAATACTAAATATTAACATGATGCGTAGAACTTGGCGGGGCGGAAAGGACAATGGAAGAATGACAAACTCCAAGACTTCGGATTTCACTACATTTGAAGAAGCCTTCTTAGAGAAGTTCACCTCCTTCCATCGTCCAACATAACCAAAATTTTCGTTTACCCCTGTTTCTCTTCTGAATTTTTGTATATAAACTAATTCACGTCAGTAAGCTTAAAAAACTGGGACCTAGAATCCAAATCTTGGACGACACAGACAACTTTGGCCTTTAGTCTGGCGAACCCCCTAGAGCTTACACCCACAAAGACTTTTCCAATATATGAAGCAATAACGATAAGCAACACGAATTTTTTTGGTCAAAATAAGGGGCATTTGCCCACTCGGCCAAAAGTTTGCCCACTCAAATATATATTTTATTTCCAGTAGTGCGCCCAGGAAAAAATTGGACCACTGAAGTAGAAGAGGTGAACATTTCCATCACGATTTTATTGCTAATTTTCTAAAATCTTCTATTCTATAAATATGCTATGAGATGGTATGGCATAAAAACACGTTATTAATTGAAGAACTGTATAAATTAAGGCTAATAGAAGCATAGCAAATTTCGTAACTTTGCCCACCGATCACTAAAGTTGCCCACTAAAATGTCCACTGGCCGTTTTGAAAAAACCCTGATACGCAAGTAAACTACGCACTAAAATAGCACATATATTCAAATAGGTGCATACACACAAAATAAATCCTCACGCAAATCGGCGATTGGCAACCGGGTCTTAATAAAGCCAACAAAAAGAAGACCAAAAGCAGCACTTACCAGTTTTTATGACTATACGACTATAAATAATAAACTTTCCACAAAACTCCCTCTTTTGGTCCAGTTTAAGTTTGCTAGACTATAGCTAAACTGTTAATTTTGCTGGACTCAACTTTTCGTTTTCAACGCGGATTTAATTGTGTGTGTTCACTTCTAGTCGTTTGTTTGCTGTTCCAACGCACAACATTATTTAAGCTTTATTTTTGGTTACGTAAATATGTGTATGTGTATACGTAATATGTATGTACCATGTATATGCATTACTGTGTTCGTACATTCCATTATATAGTCGAATCTCAGATCTCTGATTTGTTGTGGAATGGTGGGTTTGTAAGCTCTTTCCTAGACTAGCAGGATCTTGGCTTAAAGTTTTGAAGGTAGAAGTGTGCACATCCACGTTTCTAGTTTTGGTCGATCACAGTTTCCTGAGGAATTTAATCTATCTAGGTTGAATTCTATTCCATTTGGGCTTTATTTGAGAATGTGTGCAATCGCAGAATTTCAGGTGCATATTTAGGGCACTGAAAAATTCCCTGTTAAAGTTTCAGCCTTCAATCTTCTGCTGTTCACAGTTTAAGGGTTGTTTCGGGTGTTGACTACTACATGCTGCTGTTTTTATTTGTTGTCTAAATGATGGGTTATTTGAAAAAATCTGATAAGATTCGGAAAACGAATATACGTGTTTGAATTCCCCTTGTTTTCCGAAAAATCTTACCACAACGCTTGTTATCTACTCACCTAATGCATCTGTCTATCTGGACAGTTTGCCATCAGCTGTCAAACTTGATCTTAACTTTTTTGGATAATTTTTCCATAACATTTTTTGGTGCATTCCCCACTTTCTAGTTTTGTGGTTTTCAGAAAAAGCTTTATTGTTGTGATCTTATTGTCCCGTTTGTTTTTGGCTAGTGATGTTTGTTCTGATTCCTATGTTGGTAGATGAGTTTCTTTATAGATCTGGTTTGAAAGCAGGAGAGATTACTTTGCGTAATATATTTATGTACATTTTTCAATTCGCGTTGGTTTTCCGAAAATTGCTACAGAAATTGACTGTACAGATTAGTTGTGTAAGTTTAAATTAGATTGCAACATTTTGTTTTCTGAATTTTAATAGTCGCTCGAAGTCGTGTGTTGGTCTGATTAAATTTGTAGTGCCAATAAACGAGAAAAATTGTGTTGTCGTGTCCGTAGTACGTGGTTAGGTAAGGCTTTGACAATGACTTTCACAGGAGTGCGTAGTTGCAGTATATATAAGAAGTGTAATCCACCAGAAGGCTTCTCTTTTTGGCATTGTGTAACGGTGCTGTGTTTGGTGTTGGAGGGCTAGTCAAAACAAATCCCCGTGTGGTGAGGGGAGTGCCAAGACAGGCTAATATTGAATCTGATTGCTATGTCCCCCACGGGAACGTGTTTTGGCTACCCCCCCAACCTTCCACCGAACGGGGATCCTTTATGAAATTATGCTGATACAGCCGTAATTGTGACTGTGGGCGCCGTTGCGCAATGCGAAGAGGAGCCCTCTAGTTGCTTACTCTTATTCTTATATGATTATATATAGTGCAATCATACTCTCTTGCTTCTATCCTTTCAAATTGAGGTAGCATGAATCTGGTAGAAAGTTCTTCAGCAAGTTCACCGCTGTCTTAGATTCGACGGTTAGCTAAACGTAGCCGCTATCAGTGAGTTTATTTTTCTCCATGATTGTCAGCGCTTGCAAGCTATAACCAGAAAAAGTCGGCATGGTCAAGTCTCAGCGGTTAGGATTCACTGTATAGCTAATGAGTGCATCACTGCACAGAGAGAGAGAGAGAGAGTCAGCCACCGTTCTGTTCACTGGACTTTGCATTTCCATTGCGCGACGGTGCTCCGATGCCACTGCGAAACTTTCCACGTAGAAAATTTCCCCCGGAAAAATTCCACCAGTGAAGTTTTTCCCGGATAAATATCGGTGAAATATCCCCCCCCCGGAAAAATAGCACCATATAGTCAACAATTCAATAGTGTAACAATCATGGTATTTGTTTTTAGGTTTTAGCACCGGGGGGGGGAGATTTTTCAAAAATGAACCAAAAAATGGGATTGTTCGGCGTATTTGGCATGGTGAAACGCAGGAAGTTCTCAAAAATGCCAGGATTTAAGCTAAAAATTTGGGCCTCCAAAAAATCCCGGGGGGATTTTAGGGGGTCTCCCCCTCGGTAAAAAATGTAAAAAATACCCTGAAAATTACGGAACACTCCACCGGCAACTGGCGGCTTAGGATCGCTCTTTTAAAAATACAAAATGTCCTATAGCTTTACAAAACTAAGAGTGAAGGATGGACTCAGGAAATATAAAAATAGATTCTAACAAACAGAATACATTTCATAAATCCGTATAAGCACTGACTTCCACTTACTATACTTTGGGCTAGTATAAATCCGTATACTTTGGGCCTCAGTCATTTTTGTTTGTTCGTTTGGGGGGCTTTCCCACCACCGGCTCCCGAACAACCCTGACAGACTAAACCATGTACAAACGTTGCCCAAATTTTCAAAGCTTGCTTCGTTCTTTATTGTACAAAATTTTTTACAAAAAATAAATTTAAATTTGAAATTTAAAATAGAAATTAAAAATTAAATTTAGAGTTCAAAATTTAAGTTAATTTAATATACCTAAATTTCATTAGAATAAATGACTAAATTAACACAAATTAGTGAACATGGCCAGTCATCTACTTTTCAAAATATAAAATCCGATGTACGTATGCTTTGAAGTGGCTCAAATAAATTGCCTCTTCCTACTCCAGTGAGAATTAGGCCGCCGAGGAAAGGTCAATTGCTCCGTTTTTTCCACTGACGATGGTATGTTTATGTCTTTCTGTAGCCTCCATGTCGGAAACAATACTTTTGAGGAACAGCTAGCTGTTGTCAAATGGAAATTAGAACCTTTTCACAAAAAGATAAAAGGTAGTAAAGCAAGCTTAAATTGAGATAGACGAGCTAATGTGATAAATTTCAACTCTAGTCTATGCTATGCTTTATGTACTCTTTCTTGGAAATTTTCTAAAAGTATAATTTACTGAACACTTTAATATAAATAAATCACGAATAAGGCTCTGAAAATGTGGGAACAAAAGAACAAACTTCAAAGGCTCCCTAGCAGTTTCAAAAAAACGGGTGTGGGTAAAACCCGGCCCCGGCTCCGGCCCCGGCCCCGGCGCACCTGGGTAAAACACGGCCCCGGCCCCGGCGCATGCGTTTGTTTTAGGTGGGTAAAACACGGCCCCGGCGCAGGGTAAAACCCGGCCCCAATGTTTAGAAAACCCGGCGCAATTAAACACGTGCATATACGTGTGTATTGTGCATGCAAATACAGAATACATTGTATTTGCGTATAACTTACTATAATGCAAACAGTATAGATAATCCGTTGCAACAATGGAAAAGTATATATACGTACTGTTTTGTTTTCATTCTGATTTTTTCACAGTTAAGTCACGTAATTACATATTTTTCTTATACATTGCGTTTAATGAAACATTTGCATTTAATGAAATAATAAATACACAGCAAGTTTTGAATTTATTTTTACCATACACCATAAACTTTTAAAACAATTTGAAACAATATTTAGAAACAATACGTAATTTAAAAAGCATTCACAAAATTTTGCTGACATAGTTACACCAAATAAAGAAAATGACGATATATATATAAGTTTAAATTTTAACATTCAAAAATTATTACCTTGTAGAGTTACTATGGGGGTATAAGATATATACAACTAAAATTTTCCAGTTCTCCTTGACCCTTGGAAAACGTAAAACTTAAATTTTTTTAAACTTTAGGAATGTTTTAGGAATTAATAATATTGGATAAGGTTTTTAATCGGTTCTTACAAAATATACTTCATATATTTTAAAATTATTTATTTTCATAAGTACAAACCATGAATTAATACAAAATGGATAGAGAAGGTTGCGTAACACTCTGTAAAGTATAAATATAATGCTCAACTCATAAACTACGCCGTAAATCTTTACACATATGCGTAATGACACATACACTTCTGTTATACTGCATAAGAATTTACACTAAAGTGCGCCGGGCTAGTGCGCCGGGTTTTACCCACTTATTAAACTCTGTGTGCGCCGGACTGGGGCCGGGGCCGGGTTTTACCCATGTGCGCCGGGGCCGGGGCCGGGGCCGGAGCCGGGTTTTACCCAGACCCGAAAAAACTGCGAAGTCCGAATATATGATTCCGAAAAACTGATGTAAGAGCGTGAACCTCCGCACAGAATAATGACGGTCTAAAAACAGACCGCCGGGTATTTCCAGCGGGGGATCCCTGGTGAATTCAAAGTAAATTTCAAATGGTTATTGACACTACTAAAATGATTGCCAGGTGTAGAATGCTAAAGTAGTATATCGTAGCTGGAGAAATCTCCTGAAGTAGCACGTAACAACAAGTATCAAAAAAACACATTTATCAGAAATACTTAAAAATTTTGTGAAATTTAGGATATATGCGCACCTTAAAACAGCTATTAGGTCAAATCTTCAGCGCATGATCAACCGAACAACCTAATGCCGTTCTGAGTGAAATAACCACTGTTCTTTTGTTTACTTTCTGGTATTTTTCACTCTATCCTTTTCGAAACCAAGAGTACATAATATTAATACATACGAGTATGACAAGCGTCATGCGCTATGTATTATGACGCTACATCCTCCATAAATCAACCCCCTTGTTCCCGCCCTCTACACGTGCGGGGTCCAAACGGGCGATCGGGTTACATGTTAAGCTTAACGGGAGCCCAATTTGTATAGGGAGGGTAAGTGTAAGTGTAAGCGTCACACTCTTAGTTATTAAGGCCGGGGACATGATCTGCACAATAACGGCTGACTCCCTACACAGATTAGACCCCAATGACCCCTCCCACAAATGAGTACCTAGTTTTGTGTATGCTCACTCGCTTGTATGTTTATGTGTTGGAGCTCGAAATTGGCCAGTTGCTAATAAAGCGTTTTTGACTTCAATCAACATGCTTTGGCTTTAAGCCATGCTGCTTTAGCGGCTTTTAGTGGATGTTACATAAGATCACTGACACCAAGAGTACATAACAACTAAGAGTGCGACAATTATGTACTCTTGCTAAAACTTAATGACTCATTTTTGTGCTCTAACAATCTGGGGCCAGTCCCGTTTGTTTAGGTGAAAAGATAAGAAATTTTTGGTTTTTTTGCTTTATGCTCTCAGTACGCAGTGGTAGTAGGGACACCGGGTTTATTGTAATGGCTGGAAGGAGGGCACCAAAATGAACATTCTTGAACTTAACAAACTTCCAGTCTTTGGAAAACACTGCAAAGTTGCGAAATTTCGTGTCGGCGTGGCGTTCCTTGCGGATTTTCTGAAAATTTAAGAGCAACTGAGCCAAATCCAAGCAAGTATAGGCCCCTAAAAGAGGTGTTATCTCGCGGTTGAACTACAAATTAGCTATATGCTTAAAAATTGAACACTTGTACCAATAGAAACATGTCATATTGTGTATGCGATTCTAAATTCTGAACAGTGTGGGTGTAAGTATTTGGATGCTGCTGCAGCTTCAGAAGGATTTCATACGTATATAACAGCGTGTTGTAGAGGAGACATGACCTTGCAAGGTTTGCTCATGATACATATTTTGTACTTTTCATCCATTGCATTCTTTAACTGTAGCTACGTCAACTCAAAGCTCAGTTTCAAATCATCTTTCTGTAGAAGATTAAAATACATATAGCGTAGCCTACTGTTTATAAAATTCGAGTTATTATGGCGGCAGTCTTTCCCACTACATCGCCTGAAATTCTGTTTTAGAGGATTCTCAGTACATTTGTGATCATTGGCTTACTCTAAACAAAATTCAGTTTCTGCAAAATTCTGTAGAATTGATTCTATGAAGCTTTACCTACATATGCTTAGACGACTGCGTATGCCACCAGTCTTCACAACAGAATAATGCAGAATAATGGTCCCAAGTCGGAATAAACTAATTTGCATAAATTAGCAGCACCAAGACACTACAATTTTCTGGTCAACCAAATAGGGCACTGTTCAATTGAATTTTTCTAAAGAAAACAGAAATAAGTATGGAAGGGAGGGTGCCAAAACTTTAAAATGTGCTTGTTTTATGAACCATATTTAGTCTTTGTCATAAGCAGATTGAAAACTTTGGTTTTAAAAACTTGCAGCGGTTAAGTTTTTGTTCTGCCTGGAGGCAGAACTATTTACGCGGAAAATATAGGTAGGCATTGCACTATGAACGGCTTCTCAATCCAAGCGTTGCCTATCTTCAACACTGGTCTCGTATAGTGTTCAGCTCATTTTTTTAACCGAAGGGGGCCTGCTGGTAATAGCTAATTTATAGTTTATAATTTGAAAATTTAATTTTTGTACCAGTCATCGAGTACTAAGTATCTGTGGTATGTTATGTGCGCCGTGGGGCTGTTTCAAGTTTCTTTATTTTTCCCATCTTATCCCATTAAACCAAATATTCCAATAAACTGATGCATCCATTGCCCCCCCCCCGAAAATTTCACAGATGAAAAATGTTCTGAGGGATGCACTGTTTTATGCAAATGAGATCAGCTGATTTTGAAAGCAGTTGTCAAGTAGATGTTG
>JASAND010003146.1:0-69366 GCA_030248195.1 Trissonchulus latispiculum | reverse complement strand
GCAAAATTATATTTTCGCAAAACATTTATATTAAAATGATGAGCGATAATTGTGAAGAAGAAGATATATCTGAAATTATAGACTATGGTTCTGTTTATGATGACGGTGACCCAGAGCACCGAGGAAATCTCAATTTATTTCCACAGCAACCATTTAGGCTTCTAATTGTTGGACCATCCGATTGTGGGAAAACAAATCTCCTCTTAAATTTGTTATTGAGGTTCCTCCTCTACAGCAAGTTGTACTTGTATTCAAGTTATATTGAACAAAACGCCTATAGGTTTCTATGCTCACAGCTACCTGCGGAGATGCTGGTTTGTGGAAGCTCACCTGGTGATGTACCTGATGTTAGCACAATGGATCCTGCACATGAAAATATAGTGGTATTCGACGATTTTGTTTGTGTGAAAGATCAGGATACCTTCACAAACTATTTCATAAAAGGTAGGCACAAAAATGTCAGCGTAATCTATTTGGCCCAAAGCTTCTATCGCATACCAAAAGACATTCGACTGAACTGCAACTATTTCGTTATATTCAAGCATCCTTCAGAGCGCGAAGTTACAGAGTTGACAATGGATCTTGCTGGTAGTTTACCGAAGGATTTATTCAAGTCACTCTACAAAACAGCCGTTTCGGATCCATACGGATTTCTACTTATCGATAGGAAAACAAACTTCAAGTGGCTAGAGTTTCGAAAGGGATTTAGCGAATTATTTAGAACACTTTTGCCCAACGAAATTTCTGGGATATTAAAATGAATTACACTAAATTTGGCATAAGAGATCTGCATCCAGCAGAAAGGGGACCGCGAGGATTTACCGGTGAAAAGGGCGAGAAAGGGGACAAAGGTGACGACGGCCTTGGTATCAGTGCTGTTGCTCTAAACGAGAATATGGACGGAACATTCAACTTGTTTTTTCATATGACTGATCGCTCTCAAAAGTCCATTACGTTGCCTTCTCTACGAGCTCCACAAATCACGTCATTATCATTGCATCGAAGCGCTCTTGGAAGTGCGGAAATAAAAGTAGTGCTTTCTGATCTAAGCGAATATATGGTTCAGTGGCCACCAAGGGACTTGCAACTGTTACACTCTATCTGTGGACGAGTTGATAGGATTCGCTTGGGAATACCCAATGTTACTCAATTTGAAATATCCGAAGATAGCTACCCTTTGAAATCTATGTTACCGCTGGGGTCTACTGTATTGAAACGAGGACATATGCTAGACTTGGACAAAGACAACAACGAAATTATTGTAAGCGAAGACGGGTTGTTTTCACTTAGAAATGCAGTGGCATTTTCTATTGAAGGAAATGATGTAAATGACAAAATTTCCTTCAGATGGTATGTGCGTTCGCTTTCTGGTTCCTTCAGATGGACAGCTTTAGAGAATTCAGCCCACGGTTGCCTGAATCCAAAAGAAGCCGTTTTGGATATGCCTTTTGAACGTCACACTCCATGTCGACTCAGGCTTTATGTTGAGGTTAGCAGCGAAAACCAGGTTTTCGTCACTGTACATAAGCTTTTTGTTATAATTGAAAAATTATCGTAAAATTTTCTGTAAATAAAAAGACTTCCTACTGCCTTTTCTGTAAACGGAAAAAAGCCAATATTCGTCCATGTATAATTATGTTACGCAACGGTCGCAGAGCAACAAAATCTGTATGTGCCGTTTGTAGAAAAATTAAGTACACCTTCCTGAAAACATCACGTAAGTAAAATGAGTGATCAGTTGAAGAAACTTTACTATGATCCAAAGAGCGGCTTTTCCGGCATTAATGCCTTAGTTCGAAAACTGAAAGAGCAAAACATTGATATTCCACGAAGCGACGTTCAGAAGTGGCTTAAACAGCAAGTTACGTATACACTTCACAAACCGGTTAAACATAAATTCAGTACGCAAAGGGTTTACGTGCATAGAATTGATGAGCAATGGCAAGCGGACCTTGTCGATATGATAGCGTACTCGCAACATAATAAGGGATATCAGTATATTTTAATGGTAATTGATTGTTTCAGCAAATATCTTTGGGCAAAACCTTTAAGGACCAAACAACCGAAAGAAGTAGCTATGGCGTTCGCTTCTATTTTCGCTAGCAGCAAGCGAAAACCAGTAAAATTGCAAACTGACCAGGGTCTAGAGTTTTACGGCAAGCATATTCAAAGCTTCTTCAAAGAGCACGGAATCAACCATTTCTCTACTTTCTCGGAAAAGAAGGCAAGCATCGTGGAACGAGTCAATAGGACACTAAAAGAGAAAATGTGGAAATACTTTACTGCCGAGGAAACCTATACATGGATCGACGTGCTTCAAAAGCTAGTGTCCAACTATAACTCGTCCACGCACAGAAGCATAAAGATGAAGCCTAGGGATGTAAACAAATTAAATGAAAGCCAAGTGCATAAAACCCTGTATCCAGATTTCGAAAAACCGACAAAGGTTGACATTCGGATGGGGGATAATGTTAGAATCACCAAGTATAAACGGAAACTGTTTGATAAGGGATATCTACCAAATTGGACCGAAGAGATTTTTACAGTTGGCAAAGTTTTCAGATCGGTGCCCCCTACTTATAGTCTCCGCGATTGGAATGATGAAGAAATTAAGGGGAAATTCTATGAACATGAAATCCAGAAAGTACTGGACACTGGTGATTACCGTGTTGAGAGGGTTTTGGAACGGAGAAAGCTGGACGGAAAAACACAAGCACTGGTGAAATGGAGAGGATATCCCAGCAGTTTTAACCAGTGGATTGACGAAAGTAAAATTCAAACGCATTAAATTTATTTTGATTTATTAAAATGGAAAAGATAAACCTTAATACGAATGTTAACAAACAATCAGTTACGCCAGAGATAAAGGATACTCACCAAATAGAAAAACCAGAACAAAGCAGTGACATCAAATCAATTTTTCTGGACTTTGTTGAAGAAGGTAATGGTTTCAACCTAACGTTTAGACAAAGCGGTTATGACGACGTTTCAGATGTGGCTGACCTTTTCTCACATATCGCAGGTCTGGTTCAGCGCAGCAATGGAACTTGCTCGCTTTGTATTGAAAAATAAAAGAATTGTTATTTTCATTTAACTTAAGTTTGTGTATTAAAATGGAAACAGAAACGTATTACCAGCGTTACTATCGTGAAAACAAAGAGCGACTTAACCAACAGTGCAGAGAATACTATTTGCAAAATAGAGAAGAAATTAACAGAAAGAAAAAATTGTATTACTTTGCCAATCGAGAGAAAATAAGAGAACAAGCCAAAAGAAAAGAGGAATGCCAAACATGTCACAAGCAGCTGTGCTGTCGATACTTGAAGAAACATATAGAAAAATGCATAAAGTTGCATTCCACTGAAAGAATCAATTTTATTTGATTTTCATTAAAGGTATCTCTTATCATTAAAATGAGAAAACAAATTGAATGGCAAGTGATCAGTTCAAGATATATTTTCCATCAAAGATATAATCATGTTATAAAATAAGAAAACAAATTGAATGGCAAGTGATCAATTTTAAATTTTATTTTTGATTTACATTAAAAATATTTCTTTCTATAAAAATGAGAGAAATGGTGAAACATCTCAATTTGGAGGTGAGAAGTGATGTTTTGAGTAAAGCAATAACCAGAAGCGTCTTAGCCTTGATGAAATTAAACATCAGCTGCCGCAGCGATTTGAAAAGCTGCAATGTCCTCTGTGTAAAAGGCGCTATAAGTCACGGGGTTGGTTCAGTAAACATACTGGAAAACCCCATTGTAAAAAAATTGTTCCAAATAAATCTCTGATCCCTTTAAGCTTGGAGGTTGACAATCGTGTACTTCAGAAAGTCTCTGGTGGAAAGCTTAATTTAGAAAGCACCAAAAGCAAGCTGCGACAGAAGATCGAAAGGCTACAGTGTTCGGTTTGCCAAAAATCTTACAAACACCAAAAATGGTTTAACAGACATATGGCCAAGCAACAGTGCAAACGCTTTTTTTGTGATACGTGCCAGCAAGGCTTTGGGCACAAAAGAGCTTTCACTAAGCATTTTAAGAATACAAACCATAGCAAAAAACAGACTGGTGAGCTGAAAACTGTGGAGCTTATTGAACAAAAAGCCGGAACCGAATACTGTTGCCATACCTGCAAGAAATGTTTTACGCTTAAGAAGAACTTAAGAAGACATGTCAAAAGTGCACATGGAATGGAGCACCAGTGCGAACTGCATGATCGCACTTTCAAGACAAAACAGGGGTACCTTGGACACCTCCGAACTCATCGCGACCCACCAAAGAAACGTGGTCCAGATTATTTTCGAGATGAGCATATATCAAGTCTACCAATAGAGGACAACTCAGAACTTGACAATAGTATAATGAAGGACTGTCCAGATGATCTCACACAACTTTACAAAGACAACTGGAACAGAATCAGAACCCGATATGTCATCTCGCAGAAAGGTGTTCAAAACCGGTATAACTTCCGACTTGACAATTTGTCGAATATAAAAAAGTTAGTAAAAGCAGTTTTTCACATTCAACAGTGGCAGTTTAAGCTGAATCTGTCATTTGGTTTTGTTCTTAGGAACAGGGAGACCGAGCAACTGCAGTACTACTATGCCTCAAACAATAGTAGGTATTTTAATGAACCAATCCACATTTCCAACGAGGGAGACTTGAACAAAGCTATGAACAAGCTAGATGAAGGAGATCCTTTGGAGTGGGCAAGACAGCAGCGTCCAAACACAAAATGGACAGTTTCCGCAATTACCAATGCATGCTTTTACGTAAACAAGCTAAAATCATTTCCTATAGGAGCAGCGAGATGTCTTCCTGACTATGTCAGGAACAATAAAGGCATCCATGCTTTAATCAAGGACAATAACACTGGTAAACCATACGAGGACGACAAGTGTTTCTTTAGGTGCCTTGCGCTAGCACTGGGTGCAGACATCCACGCACTGCAACGTAGAACTGATGAGCTCATCAGACAGTGGGTTCCTTCAGGAAATGAGTTTTATGGAGTCCATCTGAACGAACTAGATGACCTGGAAAGAAAATTCGATATAGGAATTTCTGTGTATGAACTTGGACCTTCTGACGAACTGGAGCAGGCTGTGGCAACACTTATCCGACGACCTGTAGGAAAGTACTCCAACAAGATGGCACTAAATGTCTACGAAAATCACTTCTGTTTCATCAAAGATCTTAGAAAGTTTACTCAGACATGGCGATGTTCTAGTTGTGATAAACTATTCCATCACCACGGAACATTCATGCGCCATTCAAAGAACTGTGAGAAGGGAATAAAACACATATTTCCAGGGGGTGGGGTGGGACCAGCAAAAACAGTTTTGGAGAAAATAAATGAACTCGGAGTCCACGTACCTGAATGGTACTACCCCTTTCGGATCGCTTATGATTTTGAGTGCATGTACCAGCCTACTACTACTAAAAGTGGACCGAAACTGATTTACGAGCAAGAGTTAGTCCCAGCCTCGGTGTCAGTTGCATCCAATGTTCCTGGGTTTAAACAGCCGCACTGCTTCATCAGTACGGGCGATCCCTCAGACTTGGTTGTGAGAATGAAGACGTACATGGAGGAAATTGCCGACAAAGCTTATGAACTACTCACACAAGCTTATGATACCACTATTTCGGGCTTAGCAGATTACGACAAGCTTAAGGCTGAGTTTGACAGCTGGCTAAAGGCGGTACCTGTTCTTGGATTCAACTCCGGAAAGTTTGACCTAAATCTCATAAAGTCTTACCTCATAACGAATATGGTTAGGAGTGGTGAAGGCGTTCAGAACACAATAAAAAAGAACAATAGTTATATGTCCCTTTGCACTCAAAAACTGTACTTTCTCGACATTACAAACTACTTGGCTGCCGGGACGTCATATGCGAAATGGTTGCAAAGCTTTAAAATTTCCCAAGGAAAGGGCGTTTTCCCATATGAAGCATTCACATCTCTAGAATTCTTGAACAAAGGTTTGCCGAGCTATGACCAGTTCTATTCCTCATTGAGACAAGAACAAATATCACATCAGGACTACACAGCTCTGGAACAAATTTGGCAGAAAAATAACATGAAAACAATGAGAGACCTACTTATCTGGTACAACAATAGGGATGTCGAGCCCTTCCTAGAGGCAGCGCAGAAAATGGTGGATTTTTGGAGAACGATGAATATCGACATGTTTAAAGGTGGAGCCATCTCTCTTCCTGGACTTGCTTACAAACACATGATGAACGAACTTCCTAGACACACAATTTTCCCGCTTTGGAGCAAATTCACCAAGCATTGGCACAGTTTGCTAAGGGATAATATTGTTGGAGGCCCAAGCATAGTTTTCCACAGATATCACGAAGTGGGAGTAACCGAAATCAAAGGGAAGACGGTTAAGCAGATTTTCGGATACGATGGTAATGCACTGTACTTGTGGTGCCTGATGCAAAAAATGCCCACTGGTCTCTACGCAGAGTGGAAACCAACAGAAGATGGTAATTTTCAGAGAGGGCTACAGAAAGGAAGAAAAGAAATAATGTGGCTGGAATACAGGTCAAAAGAGATGGGAGTTAGAGTTGAACATGCCTTCAATGGAGGTCAGAAAACTGTGGCTACAGCAAAGGTTGATGGATGGGTTCCTCAGCAAAACGTAGTGCTACAGTTTCACGGATGCTACTTTCACGGGCATGGGTGCGAGCTTGACAAGAACCAAAATCCTGAAGATAGAAAGAAAAGAAGCGACCGAACACAAAGGGTTTCGAAAGCAATTAGGGATAGTGGAGTCAATTTGGAAGAGAAGTGGGAGTGCGAATTTGATAAGGATCTCAAAGACAACACTGACCTGAAAGCATTTGTAAAGGAGCATTTCTCTTTGCCGAAGAAAGGGTCGTCACTGTCTATGGAGCAAATGGTTGCCCTCATTAAAGCGGATCGCCTATTTGGACTGGTGGAGGTGGACATAGAAGTGCCAGAAGAAAAGAAGGAAATGTTCGCTGAAATGACTCCCATTTTCAAAAACGTTGAAATCTGTAGAGACGATATTGGTGAACATATGAAAGGATTTTGCGAAGAACGGGATCTTATGACTCGTCCCCGTAAGTGTTTGATTGGTAGCTATTTCGGAAAGAAGGTTGTATTGGCAACACCACTGATAAAGTGGTATCTTGAAAAGGGTCTGATTATTACAAAAATATATAGGGCCATAGAATTCAAACAAAAAGCATGTTTTCGACATCTTGGTGACGAAGTGACCAGGCACCGTTCGGCAGCCGATGCCGATCCAGACCAGTCCATCAAGGGAGAAATGTTTAAGCTTTTGGGCAATTCATATTACGGGCGGACGATCACGAATGTTGATAAACACACTAATGTTAAGTTTTGTGAAGGTCCTGCAGCTAGCAGGGAAGTTAATAGCTGGCGGTTCCGAAGACTGGAAGATCTGGGGAATGATGTGTATGAAACTCATTCCGCTAAATCAAAAATTGTGCATCGTCTTCCTGAACTGGTAGGTTTCTTTGTGTACCAGTACGCCAAACTTAGAATGCTTCAATTTTATTATGACTGTCTCCAGGAAAATTTGGCACCGGGCACGTTTCAGCTGTGTCAAATGGACACAGACTCGCTATACTTTGCATGCACGGAAACCGACATAAACAAGTGTGTTCCTTCGGTTAATTATGCTCATTGGCAAAAAGCGCTTACCGAGTTCTTCGTGCTGGATGAGAAGCAAAAGCGAATTCCAGGACTGTTCAAGGAGGAGTGGAGGGGAAACGCTATAGTAGCTTTGTGCAGCAAAACTTACATTGCTGCGGGTGACAACAATAAAGTATCCCACAAAGGGGTTAGCAAGAGGCTTAACAATTACGCACCAGGGGATTTTAAGGAAGTTCTGGTCACAGGGCATACAAAATCTGGGGTTAACAGAGGCTTCAGGTGTCTCGACGCCAAAATGCTCAAGTACTACCAGTCCAAAGACGCTCTCTCCTATCTATATCCTAAGAGAGAGGTCCTGGCGGACGGCGTCTCCACACGCCCGCTTCGAATCTGAAGCTCTCACCGGTCTGTTCAATTCAAAACTCGATGCTCAAAAACTGAATGGCTCCCTGAAATCAGGGTCGAAACGTGCATACTATACTACTAATGTTAATTAAATCAGTCAAAATTTACGAAAAGGCCCTACCGCAGGGGAAAAACGGCCACAGTAACGGCAATCATTGGCCCAAGTTTCCTGCATTGATAAAGCATTTGACTGGATTCTCCCACACTGGAGTATCTTTTTTTAAAAAAGCTTTCCACATTGTCGGAACTAATTTATGGTATAACTCATTCAAGTTTTTAATTGACACACAAAAGTTTCAAAATCAATTTGCACCAACTTTTTTTGGCAAAAATTACTGGGTGTCCAACTCTCTTTGGTCTAGGCAAGAGTACATAATATAAGAGTGTGCCACTAGACACACTCTATGTTATCAGAGCAAACACTATGCTCTGCTCGCTAACGGCCCCCCCCGCAAATCAGTACCTAGTCGAAACGGGGGTACGCTCGCTTGTTCCATGTTTATGTGCTTAAGGGGGGGTCCATTTTTGGCCGATTTTTCGACCATCTCCGATTTTGCTCATTTCCACTTATTTTGTTCTCCGATTGGTATATTTTAACGAGTTTTTGAAATTAAAGTCGGATCTTTTACGGTTAATGAGTAATTTCAGTTCAAAGTTGAGATCTCATGTGTTAAACATAGGAAACTGGAAAAGTTTCAAAATAAGGGAAATTGTTTAAAAATTCATTGCGGACGCAAGTCGTAGCCACAAAAACTTTATATCGTTGGATTCAGCTTAGATTGAACTTTATGATTATGTAATTTTTACTCACTTTTGCTAGACTCGCTATGTCGAAATTTTGGGTCAAAAAGTGGTTTTTTTCGAAAAACTCGACTTTCAAATTTTGAAATCTCAGGTGAAAGCGGACGCCTAGGCGGTCCTGAAAATCTAATAAAAAATTTTCCGTTGAGCGAGTCGCGAGTAATAACCAGTCAAAGTCGAAAACGCGAACATGACCAAATCTTTTTTCAGCGATTGTGGAGAATTTAGAATGCTACCTAGGTAGTTGCTACTTAACAGACGTGCTCTACATAAAAATACTTTGGAACCCTTTTTAGTCGTCCCAACTGTTGCTTTGTAGCTAAAGTGATCGCCTGCCAAAGTTGGGAAAAAGGAAATATCCAGGTTGTGCCTACGTTTTAACTAATTTCTCCTTAACGAAGAGCAATTTCAAAATAAATAAAAACAGTCAACAGCTATTTTATAGAGGTATCGAATGATGTGTATAGCCGATGTTTCACGAAAAAATACTTCAGTCTACAAAAAATCGCACTCCTTCTAATATGCAGTCAAATATTTGGAAAACCTAAATTAGTTACATTGTATAAAAGAAAAAGAGTGAAATTACATTTTGATATAAAAATGGCTTCTTGACTTCTAGTAATGAATGAGTAATAGTGGTTCAAAGGTGATGTATCTAAAAGGAATCGCCACCTTGATTTTTGAGAAAATCTTCGCCGAACAGTATCGCTGAGTAACAACATTTATTAACTAGTATTGTCCTTTATTAAACTCTGTTGCTTTAGCTGTAAATTGTAAATGTAATTTACAATTCTAAATTGCACTTTCTCATGCTGTGTGGTTTTTTATTCGTCCATATTTACCATTTCTAGGTCTGTCCATCGAACAATATTTATGGGCCTTGCTACAGTATCCGTCGGCAGCGGCTGTGACAGCTCCACCCGATCCTCCCTGCATTGCCTATCAGCCGGCTGCTGCAGCCTTATAGTGAGCATGTTACAATATAATAAAAAGGGAATAGGAACCTATCTACGGATTATCAACTTTTTGTACTTTTCCTTTAGAAGATAGTTTACAACTTTCTTGGGCATACTTAGGGGGGCCTCCTTCTGAAACTAGACGTACAGGAGATTTTTTAGCTTTTTCTATATTCCCATATTAAATTGTTTTGACATTTCAAAAATTTAGGCGGAATTTGCTAAATTTTTTATTTAATTTACGCTTACTAGGAAGTATTGCTAAGTGAAACTTTCTGATGGTATACACATAACCAAGAGTACATAATAGATAAGAGTGTGACAGCTGGCAGGCTCTCTGTTATCAGCTCAAGGTACATGCTCTGCACGCTAACGGCTGACCCCATACACAAACGTGTACCTAGTGACCCCCCCCCACAAATGTGTACCCAGTACACGTTTCTGTACGTTCACTCGCCGTATCTTTACGTGTTAAAGCTCGAAAACACAACGCCTACGTGCGTCCAATTTGTGTCTGCTTCGAACTTTATAACGCAAAGTTAGCGTGCGAATTTCTTTGAAGTGAGCATACACGTTTGTGTATGGGGTCAGCAGTTAGCGTGCAGAGCATGTACCTTGAGCTGATAACGGAGAGCTTGCCTGCTGTCACACTCTTATATATTATGTACTCTTGACATAACTAACTACTATAATGTAAATTAAACTCCAACTTGTTTATAAATGCAAAGTTCTTCCATAATCAACTTTTGAAGTTATTTGTGTTAAAAATTTAAAATTCCCCTTGTTAGCCGCTGAAAATTCGATTATCCACTGTAATATGAACAAGCTTATTCATACGCTTTCGTTCTGCTGTGTTCACTTTTGATAATACTTCAACTGAACTTCGAGGAACATTTTATCTTTTGGTATCATTTTTGTTCATACTTTATTTTCCAGTTCTACTTTCAAATAAATTTCTTTCTACTCATACAAGATACACTTTTCTACGAAACTAAGGGTTTGTTCACAAAAAGTACTTAAACGGCTTAACTTAAACGAAGTGGTTTTTGTGAAACCAACCTCTACTTAAAAGACTTAAACGACTTAAACTACTTAGCGTAAGTCGTTTAAGTAGACCCCCTTTCACAAAAAACTAGCTACTTAAACTTTAAGTAAAGTGGCGTTTCACAAATACAGGTCTACTTAAAGATTCAGCGACTTAAACTTTAAGCCGTTTAAGTAAAACTGCTTTCATAAAAACTACTTAGTTTAAGTAATTTAAGTAGACCGCTTAAACGCAGTTCAAAACAGCGATTTTTAAGCCGCGTGATTTACGGAGCTTAAATGAACGAAAGAATGCACGTCTGAATGGCCATTTTAAAAGCTTCATAACTTCCGCAATTTTGGGAGTTAATAGGTCATTTATATATCATTCGAAAGCTCGTAAGGAGCACATTAATGCTAACATGTCAAAACAACTGTATTTGTTTTTGAAAAATAGGTAATGTCTAAAAATGGTATGTCGCTTCGGCTATTGACTTGAGATAACGACTCTTTTGGAAATTTTAAATTAAAATTAGCAATTTTCCATCGATAGGTAACACTTTTGACGATTTTAACTTTAAATAAGTAATAAGTAAGCTTGCTAAAGTCAAGAAAACTTCGAGTCTTCGAGTCAAAAAACGTTTAGTTTAGTTTTAGTTTAGGCTATCAAAACCTAAGTTACAGCTACTATCTAGTCTCATCGATGACCGATGACTGATGTAAGCAATTCTAACTACTTTCCTTCCACTCTCATGGCAGACGGGCAAAGAAAGTATATTTATCTATTTAATGCTCCAGTCAGTGATTAAAGTTTAATATTGAATCTTAGTTGTCATCCAACTCCAGCATTTTAAGAGAAAAATGTAAATTTGTCTGATTTTCCTCAAAATTTTCTGTTTGTGGCGTTGAAGTGTAGTTCAGTAGTGTAGCGTTTGGGTTGTTTTAATTTTGGGCGTTTTTTCTGAACTGAAAATCGAAGCGCAAAACCCTGACAAATAGCCACAGGAATTTTTCTAAAATGAGTGTGTAAAAGCCGCTTTCGAATTGTTTGAATGAGTTGTTAGAATCTGTGTTCAAAACAATCTGGCTTTGATTTTCCAAATCTCATATTTTTGGAGCTGTGCCTATGCAGAGATGCGGCGGCGCAGAGAGCTCTCCATTGGGCATAACACGTCCTACAGGACTACAAATGTAGACAATGCTTGACCGACGGACCAGTGCTGATGAAGTTGTCGACATCTTGCACTACTTGGCTTTTCGAATGGTCAGTCTTAGACAAAGTAAATTAATTTTCGCTGTTATCTCCTAAACCGTAATGATTTACTCTGAAGAGTAAAGCTGTAGGTCTTCGTCTTCATGACTACAAGTTTGTCTTGTAGAGTGATCACAGCGCATGTTATGGCGGATAAACGCTAATTTCTATAATACACATATTCTCAAGCCGTGACTTTTCTGAAATGTTTTCCATCCTAAATGAGGTTACTGCAGCAAATTTGAATGAATTTCAACGGTAAATTAGCATTTCAAGCCAAAAGTAACCCGAACCCGAACCAGTACAACAGTAAATTTTAATTCGTTCAAAGCTCGGGCAGGCCCGAATCTGAAGCCCGCTTCACTAACCTGGCACAGCCCTTGTTTGATGGCAAAATTAAATTAGTTTTATTAAAAGTCGGCTTAAACGACTTAACTTAAACTACTTAACTTAAACTTCTTAAAAATTCGTTTTATAAAAAAATTACTTAAACTACTTAAACTACTTAAATTAAGTAGTTTAAGTTAAGCCGTTTAAGCCATTAAGTCGTTTAAGTAGTTTAAGTAGTTTAAGCCGTTTATTTATGAAACGAATTTTTTAAGAAGTTTAAGTAGTTTAAGTTAAGTCGTTTAAGTTAAGTAGTTTAAGTTTTTTGTGAACATACCCTCAGAAATTAAAATCGATATTCTGGGTAGCTGAACACGAAGGTAAAGTTTTTGGAATTCAGCTTCTCGTAAGCATTTGACTGGATTCTCCCACACTGGAGTATCTTTTTTTAAAAAGCTTTCCACATTGTCGGAACTAATTTCCCCCGCAAATCAGTACCTAGTCGAACGGGGGTACGCTCGCTCGCTCTATGTTTATGTGCTTAAGCTCGAAAACAAGCAGTGTGTTTAGTGAATCTTGTGCCTGCTGAAGTTAGAACACAAACATAGCGCACGAAATTCTTTGAAGTGATGGGTCTAATTTGCGAGGGGTGGGCCGTTAGCGAGCAGAGCATTTTACTTACCTAATTTTTCTATTTTATTTGCTTTTTCAGATTTGTCAACTTCTGATTTGTCTCGGTCGTCCAAGCCAGGTTCGTAATTGTTTTTGTTTGTTTAATTACACTTTTACTAATTATCTTTTGCAATTTAACTTTCTTTGTCGCTTTCAGAATTCTCAGATTGGCTATGTGATCTTTTTCTAGGGTATCATTTTGCGAATCATCAAGAGATCCCACTAAGAAAAATTGACCAACTGAAAAATAAAAGCTATTGCGGCCAACAATTTACAGCAACTTCTTCACATCAAGAATTTCAAATCTTTAACTTTCGCCAAAAATTTCTCCCCTCCCTAACTTCAATTTCTTTTACGCTCTAGATTATTTGTTATGCTCTTTTATTCACATTTAAAGCAACGCACTAAAATTCAGTTTTACTTTAAAAATTCATTCATTCATTCAGTGTCTTTTCTGCTTTCTGTCTTTAAAAAATAATGAATTTGGCATTCAAACTTCTTCTAGTATCAATTTCGAAAGTCATTTGTGTTAAGAATTGAAAAATTACGACTATCCTAAAATTCAGCAACAAGAGGATACTCACAGCCGACATCACTACACTAACACAGGAGCACCAAACCTTGACTGACTTTCTAAGTTTCCTGCATCAATGAGCCAGACGAGACACTTGCCACCATAGTGCGCCAACCCGGAAGTCAGACACACACGCACACACAATAAAGCGAGCAGACAATCACACACACACAACACGACCCAGGTTGACGCTGAACATCCCATGTATATATAATTTTCTAATGATTCCAGCACACACAGTATGCCAGTTTTATGAACCCCAGTTAACTGATGCTGCAATG
The DNA here is from genome assembly GCA_030248195.1 of Trissonchulus latispiculum. Lineage (NCBI taxonomy): Eukaryota > Metazoa > Nematoda > Enoplea > Enoplida > Ironidae > Trissonchulus > Trissonchulus latispiculum. The sequence continues at coordinate 55,423 of JASAND010003146.1, read as the reverse complement.
TAATCATAAGCTGTTCTATGAAATGCTGTATATCTTTGCTGTAATTAGAGCTACTTTACATTAACTCTCAGCAACGCCTGGGGGTTTTTCCTCCTGCATTGCAGTATCGTTTTTCTTTTGACTTTCAGTTGTCTTTTTCCATGACATCTGAAAAGCTATTCAGCTGAATTTTTGAATGAACTCTGGGAGGGTCAAAGATTTGCCAAAATCGATTATGCCTAATTTTGGCCATATTTTCAAATATTCATAAATTTTTCAAAATTAAAGTAGTAAGTCTAGCTTTTTGGAAATTGCAAACAACACCCTAAGGTGTGTGTTTGTGCTTAAGCCAAAATTTTAGGCCTAGAATTGTTGCCGCAATTTGAAATTGAAGCTTCAACTTTTTTACAGTGTAAATTTTTGCCAACTTCTACGGACTATCCTGGTCGATCTATGCATGCTAAAATTTTCGCTCAACCTTCCACGTCTTTGCCGTGAGGCATATATTGCGCGAAAATATTTGAGCATAGTCCGCAAGGTTTTGAAGGAATTATGGGGGGTCAAAGATAGCATATAATCGACGTTTCCCCATTTTGGCCATATATTCAAAATTCAAAATTTTCTGGTTGAACTAGGCATGCTTTCTGCCTTTGCCACATTGTTGGAAAACTTTGAACAGAATTTGTAAACTTTTGAAAGAGTTTAAGAGTTTTGGTTAGTCAAAGATGGCCCAAAATCGATAATGCCTAATTTTGGCCATATATTCAAATGTTCCAAATTTCTAAAAGTAATGAGTCTAGCTTTTTCTGGGAACTACAAACAACACCATACGGTGCTTTTTCATGCATTAGCTAAAATTTTAGATAGGCTTGCTTTTGCATTTCCGGCTACTTTTGCAACATGCTGAAAAATCTTTGTGTTGAAATTTTCGCCTGAGCTTAGGCTATTGATTGCTCATCGAAGCGAAACGAGAGAGAAATGTATGCAACAAAATCTTGCCTTACCAGTTTTTGAATGCGCTTCTTAACGTGCAGTCGTGTGACTGCCTTTCCGCTTGTAAAAAGTTTTCCTGCATTTTTCTTTAAAAAATGCAGGATTCAAGTTTTCTATTTTTGGCTTTTCTGCATTTTCCCCTTTTTAAAAGAATGCAGAATTCTCTTTTCTGTTTTAGGCTGGCTAATTTCCAGCAGTCATTTATGCTGGCTTAATTTTTTTATTCTGTGGATTTCCGCCGCCCGTTTATAAACGGGCGCCTTTGATATTTTGCTTCTGTACCGGCATTGGCCGGATTTCTCTAATTTGGACCTACCTGGCGGCAAGCCTTTTTGCTGGCTTCGCGCCAGAAGACATTTTCGACTTACCTGGCGGCAAGCCTTTTTGCTGGCTTTGCCGCCAGAAGACAATTTTGACCTACCTGGCGGCAAGCCTTTTTGCTGGCTTCGCCTTCAGATGACAAGTTACTTACCTGTTGGCAGAAATACCACTTCTGCCGCCAGATGACATCTTTAGCCCGACCTACCTGGCGGCAGAACTTTGCAAGTTCTGTCGCCAGATGACATCCGATCAACAGCCCGTGGAAACTGCGGGATTGGGCCCCCAGCATTCACTGAAATGAATAGCGACATGGTCGCAAAATTTAAAAGTTTCCATTATTATCACGATTACCCCTTTAAATTTCATTAATAGAAATCGAGTTGAGATTTTAGGAAATGGGAGCGTGGCGGCTATTCGGGGGGCCCTCTTAGGTATGTACTCGAACCTTTAAAAATTTCATAAAATTTTATTTTTTATAGATCGTAACCCTCACCTTAAAATTTTTAAGTCCAAATTAGTCCTGCTTCAAGGTCAAAATTCCCGAATCATTCAAATAAAAAATTCCAAAATCGCCTTCCAATTTTCTACAGATTGAAACATCGTCCAGAAATGCCCCCCCCCCCATTTCGGGCAATTCGTCCCAACTATTTTACGAAAATGTCCTAAATATTTACCACACCTTTTGACTTCCAAAATTGACTTCTAGAGAAACAGATGGCCCACTGACTCTGCTCGATAATAAGATTTAAAGTTCCCCAAAAGCTTAGCATTTTTCCTTGCCACAATTCCAACAACACGACCCAGGTTGACGCTGAACATCCCATGTATAATTTTTGAATGATAGCAGCACACACAGAATGCCAGTTTTATGAACCCCCCTTAACTGATACTGCAATGTAATCATAAACTGTTCCATGAAATGCTGTATATCTTTGCTGTAATTAGAGCTACTTTACATTAACTTCAGCATCGCCTTTGGGGGGCCTGCGTTGCAGGCCACCATTTTTAACTAGCTTTACGTTATTAACTTCTACTGGTTTGCCCCATTTTCTACTTCTTTTCAATCACATTTATGAAATGTCCAAATTTTATTTCTCTCTGCGAATAAATTACCATCTGCTAAACCAGAATGAAGAAACAAAAATTATCCTTTAATCAATAAATCACGAGTTTTAAATTCTCTTTTTAAAAAAATGGATTCAAAAGGTATTTAGAAATAAACTATTTCACTTTCTTATAATAATATTTTACCTATTATGATAAAATTCTTAAAGTTACAAATTTTACAAACTTCTTTTTTCCAAGAACAAATTTGCCTTCCTACTGTCATTTAATTTAATGTTCAAATTTTTCACACGCCCACACATTAAACCGAAACTACCGTTACGCTCTTAACTTCTTAACTTCTACTGTTTTGCCCCTTATTCTACTTTTTTCAATCACATTTATCAATGTCCAAATTTTATTTCTCTGTGAAAAAATATACATTTGCTAAACCAGAATAAACAAACGGAAAATTATTTTTCTTTTAATCAATAAATCATGAGTTTTAAATTCTCTTTTTTAAACAATGGATTCAAAAGATATTTAGAAATAAATATTTCACTTTCTTATAATAATTACGCTCCTAACTTCTACTGTTTCCCCCTTTTTCTAAACTGTTTCATAAGTGGTTTCGGGCTCCCCATGACGAAAGGACGAATTGTAATTCCATTTTAACATTCCAAATTTGGCAAACGGGATATGATGACATAGCAAAGTCACAGAAAATAAACAAAGAGCCAAAGGAGACATTTGCCACCTTAGTACGCCAACCCGGAAGTCAGACACACACGCACACACAATAAAACGAGCAGACACACACACACACACAACACGACCCAGGTTGACGCTGAACATCCCATGTATAATTTTCTAATGATACCAGCACACACAGTATGCCAGTTTTATGAACCCCAGTTAACTGATGATGCAATGTAAACATAAGGTGTTCCATGAATAGCTGTATATCTTTGCTGCAATTACAGGTATTTTACATTAACTTCAGCAACGCCGGGGGGGGGGAAATCCCAACTACCTTTATGCTCTTAACTTCTACAGTTTTGCCCTTTTTTCTACTTCTTTGTAAGCACATTTGTCTATGTGCAAAGTCTGTTTCTCTCTGCGAAAAAAATTTATATTTGCTAAACCAGACTAAAGAAACACAAACTTATCCTTTAATCAATAAATCATGACTTTTACATTCTCTTTTCTAAACAATGGATTCAAAAGAAATTTAGAAATAAATATTTCACTTTCTTATATTATTATATGACCTATTATGAGAAAATTCTTAAAGTGACAAATTTCTCTTTTTTCCTTTTTAAATGAGATAAAAATACTAATACCGAACTTTATCAAATTCCAAAAACTTTTGTGAACCCAATGACATACGGGGGATTTTCTAAACTGTTTCATAAGTGATTTCGGCCACCCGATTAGCACCCCCCTTACATGACGAAAACACGAATACTAATTCCATTTTAAGATTCCAAATTTGCAAAATGGAATATGATGATATAGCAAAGTCACAGAAAAATAAAGAAAGAGGCTAATTTTACATTAACTTCAGCAACGCCGGGGGGGAACCCTCAATTACCTTTATACTCTCAACTTCTAAAGTTATGCCCCTTTTTCTATTTCTTTGTAAGCACATTTGTCTATGTGCAAATTTTGTTTCGCTCTGCAAAAAAAACATTTGCTAAATCTGACTAATAAAACACAACCTTATCCATTACTCAATAAATCAACGAACGAACGAATATGCGAACCTTCATTATAATCATTTGTATGTTTACTTTCTAGGTCTACTATTTCTGGGTGAGATTTTGGAAATAGTTTAGCTTACTTGTATCATGCTTCATTCTTGTTATTAGCATTTGTCAATTGCAACATTGATACATGTTTGTTGTCTGCTTAACTCGTCAACTCTTGAGTTACTTTCTTATAATAACATATTACCTATTCTGAAATTCTTAAAGTGACAATTTTTGCAACAATTAAATTTCTCCCTTTTTAGTGCGATGAACTTGAAAATACAATTAGCAAACTTTATAAAATTCCGAAAACTATGTGAAACAATAGCATAGAGCGATTACCAACAATATAGAGTATGCAAGCTCATAAGAGCCAAACGAGACATTTGCCACCTTAGTACGCCAACCCGGAAGTCAGACACACGTACACACACAATAAAGCGAGCAGACAAACGCACACACGCAAGACGACCCAGGGTGACGCTGAACATCCCATGTATAATTTTTGAATGCTAGAAACACACAACCAGGAACCCCACTTAACTGATGCTGCAGTGTAAACATAAAGCTATTGCTGAAAATTCTTTATATGTATGCTGCTGTTAGAGCTACGCTACTGTACATTAACTTCAGCAAACGCCGGGACGGGGGGATGGCTAAGTATTTTACATTAACTTCAGCAACGCCGGGGAAGGGACCCTCTCAATTACCTTTATACTCTTAACTTCTAAATTTATGCCCCTTTTTCTCTTTCTTTGTAAGCACATTTGTCTATGTGCAAATTTTAAATTTTGTTTCTCTCTGCAAAAAAATTAACATTTGCTAAATCTGACTAATAAAACACAACCTTATCCATTACTCAATAAATCATGACTTTTAGATTCTCTTTTCTAAATAATGGATTCAAAAGAAATTTAGAAAAAATATTTCACCACTTTAACTTGTCAACTCTTGAGTTACTTTCTTATAGTTACATATTACCTATTCTGAAATTTGAAATTCTTAAAGTGACAATTTTTCCAACAAATAAATTTTTTCTTTTTTAGTACGATCAAGAGTACATAATACTAAGAGTATGCCACTAGGCAAGCTCTATGTTATCAGAGCAAAAACTATGCTCTGCACGCTAACGGCCCACCCCCCCCCCGCAAATCAGTACCTAGTCGAAACGGGGGTACGCTCACTCGCTCTATGTTTATGTGCTTAAGCTCGAAAACACAAGCAGTGCGTGCGCAAATTTTGTGCCTGCTTCGAGCTTTAGAACATAAACATAGCCCTCAAAATTCTTTGAAGTGAAGGGTGTAATTTGCGGGGGGGGGGTGGGCCGTTAGCGAGCAGAGCATAGTTTTTGCTCTGATAACATAGAGCTTGCCTAGTGGCATACTCTTATTATTATGTACTCTTGGTACGATGAACTTGAAAATAAGGGATTCCACCCATTATTTTACCTTTTACTTAGTTGTACAATGTCATTTTCGCAAAAGGATTATCGCACTGTACACTCATTTTTTATTTTTTGTTTTTCAATATTCTAACCTACCTTCATTTAATCCTCAAATCTAATCATCAGCAGTTTCATAAAAGGTTTCCTGCATTTCCAAATCCCCCCCTCATTACGGAACAACTAATTGTAATTCCAATTTGACATTTCACAAAGTGATAGCAGAATATAGTAGGCAAGCTCATAAGAGCCAAACGAGACATTTGCCACCTTAGTAAGCCAACCCGGAAGTCAGACACACGTACACACACAATAAAGCGAGCAGACAAACGCACACACACAAGACGACCCAGGGTGACGCTGAGCATCCCATGTATAATTTTTGAATGCTAGAAACACACACAGAATACTAGCTTTAATGAACCCCACTTAAGTGATGTTGCAGTGTAAACATAAAGCTATTGCTGAAAATTACATCTATGCTGCTGTTAGAGCTACGCTACTGTACTTTAACTTCAGCAAACGCCGGGAGAGGGGGGTGGCTGTGCATTGCACCCCCTCAAACTTCCCTTTTTATTTTAACTTCAACTGGTTTGACCATTTTCCTACTTATTTGCAAGCACACTTGTCAAACTACAAATTAAACAATGGATTCAAAGATGTTTTCACTTTATCCCTTTGACAAATTTCTGTTTAATCTTTGCTGTAATTAAAGCAATTTCTAACTAGCTTTACGCTCTGTTCCATGTAATACTGTATCTCTCTACTGTTATTATACTCTATTCTATTTTACATTCTTTTTTAGGACGACGTAAGAAGATATTTCGAAACGATATGAAAAGAAATACAAAGCTCAACGAAATCTGAAAGAAGAAAAAACTGAAAATACCAAAAAAATTGTTACGATTGCTATATGCTGAATTCATGTTAATAAACTCCTTGACTTATTAGTTAACTTAAGTTAGCAACATTAAGGCAATAGCTGGTATATAGTTATCACTAGACAAAGGCCAACAGATTAATAATATAAATGAAAAACTTTTAAAATTTGAAATTAACATAACATATTACATTAAAAAATGCATTTAAAATAATAAAAATCATTTCCTTTAATCTATAAAATAGCGTCATAAAAAATAAGAAAATCCATTTCCACAAAAGTGTAAAGAAAGTGCGGCATATGAATTCGGAGTCCTATTTTCGGCAAATGTTCGAGCTATTAGCCACTAACTGATTAAACGTTTTTCTCAAATCAACCAGTTAGTTGAAGCTAGGAAGTCTAGTTCAAGTTGACCGGTTCAAGTTAGGAAGCCGCAGCAGCAGCCTTGGCTTGAGCAGCCTGAGCCTGTATCTTGGCTTTAGTACTTTTACCCGCAGCCGCATTCTTCGTCAGAACAATGCAGGTGTGACCTCTAGCGCTTTTGGAAGCTGAATGGCCTAGCTGAAAGCGCTGGGCGGACTGGCTTATGTCATGTGCAGCCTGATAACGAGAGGGTGTTGGTGCAGGGGGAGCGCGAACCACACCACCGTTACTGCGACCTGGACAGGGACTGTATTAGGCATCTTTTCCGGCTGGACCGGGCTGACAACGAGGTCCTTGTTGTCCGGGCTGGCCATGGTTTCCGGGTTGATAATCACGTCCTGGTGGCCCCTTATCACCCGGCGAGCCCGGATAGACCGTCCTCACTTCGATCGCCGCCATTCCGCACGGCCCTGGCTTGCCAGGAGAACCTAAAATGCGTCATATCATGTAGTGAAATATATCCACACAATATTACAAAAATGAAACTTTCGCGGTGTAAGAAAAGCACATTTATGTCAGGGTATTTTTTACAAGGAGGGGCCAAAATTGCCAGCTCAGAAATCCCCCGGATTTTTGCTCCTCCCCGGATTTCTTGGGAATGCAAAGTTTTGCCCAAAATAGGCAACTTTTTTCATGCAAAATTCGCCAAATAATAATAATATTCGGTTTCGGAAAAACCCTAAAACTATCCTGTTTAGATAGTAAAAGTTCACATTGAAATTTAAATGTAAAACAAATTTTAAAAATTTCAATTAAATTAATTAATTAATTAATTAATTCAATTAATAAAACAATTTCATTTGCACTATGCGCTGAGGGATGGCGTCCCGTAAATAATTTCGTCTTACCTAGTATTTCAACAAAATATTAAAATAAAAATAAAACCAAAAATGCAAAAAACATCCGCAAAGACACACCTGCGTCACCAGGAACTTTCATGCCTCGCTTTCCTTCGTTACCAGGATTTCCTTTCGGCTCAGGTGTTCCTGGCTGTCCTGGTGGACCCTGCGGACCAGGATCCCTGTTTTCTAGGATTGCCATCTTGACCAGGCTGACCAGACCAGACCGCTCCGTACATTATTGTGATGGTTCCATTGGTATTTTTTATATTCCCCGAAACCATTTGCACTGATTTTGCTGCTGATTGGCAACAGCGAAAAATCTAAAAAAACCTCGATTTGGATAATTTAATATGTACTTACTTGGATAAATTAATATATAAAAATTCCTTAGGGAATTTTTTCCGGGGGGAAAGTTTTCACGGTAGGAAATTTTCCCTATGACACCGGTATTTATTTTTAGACCCGCCAGAAAGCTCAGATTCCTTCTTGTTTGACCAGTTTGTTTTGGTGGAAGTGTACAAGGCAATAATAATTTGTATATTCATTTTACTTCACACATAATATTGTCATAATTACATAATCTTATACTGAGACTTTATTGTATTAGTTGACAAACATCTTTCTAGCCACTTCTTTCTAAACTCCGTTTCATTTTCACTGAGCGAACCGTCAACCGGAGGCCTCCAAAAAGCGGGTTTTCATTCTTTATAACTTTAAATTTTTGTTTTTTTTTCAAATTATGGCCGTACTCCGTAGCACTATGCTATATTAGTAAAAATTGCACTAAAGTAAGTACAGAGATAAGTTACTTGAGAAACCGCTTACTTAGAAGCCTTTTTCAACCTGATCTTCAATTGCCTCTTTTAATTTTGTAACTTCAACCCTCCGGCCTTTGTTCTGCTGAACCAGATCCGTTCATTATTGTGATGGTTCTATTGGTATTGGTTATATTCCCCGAAACCATTTGCACTGAATTTGCTGCTGACTGGCAACGGTGTAAAATCTAAAAAAACCGCGATTTGGATAATTTAATATGTATTTACTTAGATAAATTAATATATAACCTTATGTAATTTTAAAATTTCAAAATTTGCAGTAAATATTAATGCTAGAATCCTAATTCATAACGTGGAGTAAAGGGCTATAAACTTTCGCTTAGAAAATATTATAACTGTTTCGATAATGGACTAGCTAAAAATGATTGTGGTCTCGACACGAGACATGTAATTATAATTTAAATCAAATTAAAAAACCTATGAACAGGTCTTAGAAGGCAATTTTATGAAAAATTTGCTGTCGTTGGGATTACAGAATTGTGTCCACGCCCGCATGGGCCCGCGGGAACCTGCGGTTAACCACGCCCGCAGCCAACACTGAACGTGAGATATAGCCAACTTCTTATTTTTGCGTCCAAAAGTTGTCGTTTTTGCAGAAATCAAATAATTCATTACTTCTTAAACTTAGCAAGCCGTAAAACTAAACTATAAACTAAATGTGACCATTTTAAGATCTCATAGAGGCCAATTATCTTTTATTATTATTATCTTTCAGTCATAAATTTTAAATGACTATACCTTTACAATTTTCGTCTCAGCCACAATTCCTTGGTGGCTGGCTGTGATCTTCAGTTCATCATCGTCACAGGGTTTAGGAGAAATGAATATATTTTCTCTTTGGTTGGGGGACACTTACTGATTATCGAGATTGTATTTCATACCGGTAACATCCAGAGATATATGAAGGTGAAAGTTGGAAATATTCGCAGTTGTCGCGGCCATAATTGCGGCTTTCCAATCATGGTCACTGATTATAATCACGTTGGGTGTGATCATTGTGGAATTTTTAACAATTAAATAAATCCTATATCCACCAGCGAAAGTTGCCGCTAGCAATGATATGATTACTATGACGATGTTTGCTGTCGATCGTGAAATAGCTATAGCGGTCATAGCAGGTATGAGAAATGCTATTGTGATCACAATCGCCCATTTTGCAATTTTGCAATTTTGCACTTTACAAGCCAATCAGTGTAACATGACGTGCAGGAAGTTAGGCTATTAAGCCTCGCTCCACGGATTAGAAATGCTAAAGTGTTGTTTCGAACGATGTTTGTCCTTTGCTCCAAAAAGTTCAAAGACAGTTTAAGCGAATTTTGAACTATAAAAGCGCCATATCGAAAACGGATTTCATATTCGAACTGATCAGGTAAGAGAACCCCTATAAGCTATTTTCCGGCAAAATCGAAAACAAAAAATTTCTGACCCCATTCTTGCCGCACTTGTCAGGCCATAAAAGAGGTCATCTGTAAACAAAAGGGAGCCACCATATTAACCGGAAAACCCAAATCCTTGAAACTTAGCTATGGTTCGCCCAAATTAGAGCCTGAAAACTGGTGAAAAGGTATTGCTAACATTGAACTTGCATTGCTGAAGAAGGAAGAACACTCGAAAGTTGGAATAATGGCTAAAACTTAACATGATCAGGAGAAACAAAACATTTGCAAGTCCAATAGATGAGAACCGCATTTCTCAAATTATACGCGCTGTTGCGGTCTAATTTAAGTAAACTTCCAAGTAGTGGAGCAGTACTCTGGTTCCATTTCGGCAATGCTTGGGTAGCAGGACTGCTATCTCCAATTTGTTGTCGTGGAGTGCCAACAATAGAATAGTCCTATCCTCCACTTGACACTTCCTTTCCTGTTTCGAGAGTTTATGATACACTTCCTCTGGAATGATCACCATGCGTTTCGCCATCCAGATAAATGTTTCACGGAATTTTAAAGCTGGTCGAATGATGTATTTAGTTTCTGCAAGGTAACGTTTCAATAGTCGAAGCTTGCGACTAATCACTTGCTCTGTTTTTGACCATTGCTTCTAGGGGTTTCCTGTATCTAGTGGTCTTGCAATCTCAATTATATGATTTTGTCAATTATATCCTACTTATTACCTTTAGTGCAAAATACAAATCCTTCTTTAATCGAACACAAGGAATTGTCTAAAACTTCAAATTTAAGATGGTCTACTATTGTCTGACTCAACGGTATGTAGTAACGTTGGCTGCTTTCAGGCATGACTTAAATTTCTGAGGAAATTCTGAGAATTTTGAAAATTGGAAAAAAAGAATTCTGAGGGTGTACAATGTTGCAAATTAGATTGAATCCTGATGGTGTAGTTTATATCTGTGGTAGACAGATAGCGAAGTTAGACACTTCGAGAAGTGTCTAGTCATTTTGGACACTTCGCAAAGTGCCTAGACACATTGCGAAAATTTTGTCAGAGTGACGTTTTTCTGCAATGTGTCTAGGCACTTCGCGAAGTGTCTGACCTTCATTAGACACATGCAGAAAATTTCATTTGTCATGAACTATATGACTCCAATCAATTTATTTGTTGACACAACTGGTTCAACTTTCGGAAATTTCAAATATTTAGGTTTTACATATTTTACTGGATATATACTTATACTTACATGTCGTCTGGAGTCTATTGTAACAAAGTCAAAACAACAAGATTAAATTAATTAAATTAGCAATTAGTATTTTTTATTTTTTCAGAAAGTGCAAAATTTCAAAAAAGTTCCAAATTTATATATTATTGAAATTTAGTATGAAGTTTCTATGTTGTAATCACAAAAATTGCGCCAATGAATTCAAGAGATTTGACATTAATTTTGAGCACCAACTTTAGCAATTAACAGTTTCGATTGCTTTTTCCGAATTTTTGCAGTTTGAATTGCTTGTTCAGAATTTTTTGACCTTTTCCGAACACCTATATACCTTTTCACGAATCAAGAAATGAGCATATGTAAAGTAGACAGATTATAAAGTGACAACGATAAAATTAGAAGGATATCCAGCATTTTCCCTACATGTAAGCGCAACCTGAATTTTGCCTAGTTTTCTCAACTTATGACGTTATTTCTGTGTCTGTGATGACTGAAAAGTTTTTGTAAAAATCTGACTGATTTGTCCAGTGAAGCATTTAATTGCTAATTTAATTAATGTCTTGTTGTTTTGACTTTGTTACAATAGACTGCAGACGAAATGTAATTATAAGGATCCAGTAAAATATGTAAAAAAACTAAATATTTGAAATTTCCGAAAGTTGAACCACAGTTGTGTCAACAAATAAATTGATTGGAGTCATATAGTTCATGACAAATGAAATTTTCTGCATGTGTCTAATGATGGTCAGACACTTCGCGAAGTGCCTAGACACATTGCAGAAAACGTCACTCTGACAAAATTTTCGCAATGTGTCTAGGCACTTTGCGAAGTGTCTAAAATGACTAGACACTTCTAGAAGTGTCTAACTTCGCTATCTATCTACCACATATCTATTGAACTATTACCGCGAATGCCAAGCACATTTTCTAATTGAAGTTTTAAAATTACGCTATCGGTAACTATTGCGCGGTTTCTATTTTGTTTGATACTGACCTCATCGGTTTCTATTCAGTGCTTTTAGTATTTCGGTGGCTGACTTAAAACTGCTCCGGGAAATTTTAGTTTCTTCGAGTTACTTCTAGTAGTACTAGAACCTACGTTCTAGTTCAAGTTTGTAAGAATGCATTTCACTCACTCCTACCGTAATTGTTTAGAGTTACCCTTCTAGAAGGTCTGACTATGGCATTCTCCAAATTTAAACTTGGCAAATAAAAAGTCTTACATTGTTTACACAAATTTAGTTCTTGTTGTTGTTCCTTCTAATTAAGATGTCAGGTATCTGTTGCTATGTCATTCATTTCGGCTAGCCTTCATTTCTAATAATAATTTGATTCGGTGGTATCTCTACATCAACAACCGCTACATTATTGTTTTTATGGATGCTTTCACTCGCTGGCCAGAAGTTGTTGCAACTCCAGATCATACCGCAGAAACCATTGCTAAAGCCTTCGTCAATGAAAGTGTGTGTCGCCATTCTGCACCTCGTGCTCTTCTTTCTGATTGTAGAGCAGACTTTCTTTCGAAATTAGTTGCTTCAATATGCGAACTCTGTGACACTAGATAATTCAAGACGACACCATGTCACCCTCAAACTAATGGGTTGGTTGAACTTTTAAGTCATACTCTGACTACTATGCTCTCTATGTGCACTTCAACTCGCCAAGATGATTAGGAAAGTGTGCCTGCCGATGGTTACTTACGCCTACCGTGCCAGCCCTAACACTTCCACTCATAAGTCCCACCTCTTCTTACTTTATGGTCGAAATGCTGTATTTCCAATTGATAGGGCTCTAAGTCTGTACAAGGAGTTGGATCGGAACGCAGTGAACGCAGGAGTTCTGTTGAATCTTCTTCAACGATAACTGCTAGCTCAACCTCTACTAACGAACAAACATCACGCAACTCTTCACCAAGCCAACCCCCAGTGGACACGAACAGAACAGAGTCCACCAATCAATCAACCTCAACAAGTACCAACCCTGCTGGCTGTTCACAACCACCTTCCAATGCCGCAACTGGGAACAGGTTTAGTAGTCCTTCCACTACAAATTGCTTTGTCTATGTCGATTCTACTTCCCCTCTCAACTTATTGTCTCGCCATCGACTTGAAGTTGCAGAAACCGTCTTCAGTTCTCCCCGACAACTCTACGAATACATTCATCTTGTTCAAACTGGGAACTCAGAAGCACCCAAATGTCTTCTACATGATCGTTTAACGACCCCCGGAAGAAATAGCAAGTGTTCCGTCGATTGTGCCGAAAACTCTAACCTCTACCCGTCCGGATGGGCCTTTCAACGGAACGATGTGTTGTATAACGTCCTCTCTGAATGTGTCCATCAGTCCACTCGCTTTGTTGACGGCATCAACGCAACGTCTGGCCTTGCAATCATCTCTATCGGAAAGCATCACTATTGGGAATGCCGGGGAGACCCTGGCAGGAGAGCATCCAGTCTATTTCTTTTCCTGGTCGAAATATCGTTGGAAGGCTTGTTAGAAGAACTGCGGGAGGATAGAAAGGTAAAATCTTCTGGATCTGCCGATCCAGCAGTTAGTCTTTGCCTAGAGCTTGCTAATTGGTTAGATTCAATTCTGATCAAAACGCACCCTCCACAAACGTTCTGCATCCTCACTGATTCCACCCTTCAACATCTCGATGGTATGGAAGGTGTAATGTATTCATTCATCATCATCATCAGCCGAAGCTCTCGCAGCACCAATCACACATTCTGATTACACCTACATTGTCCTCTTCTTCTCCAACATTGCAGTTGCACCGTACGTGTTCTTTTAACGAAACTACAGGCAGCAAATCTTTCTACCACTCTAATTTGGTTTGGTCCTATTCCGCAAAACGTTTTTTTCCGCACATGCCATGTTTAGACTGTCCATCGCCATAGGTACCGCATGTTCGACCTACGGAGTTCCGTTTCACCAATAAACCGATAGCGGTGCCCCAAAGCTCACTGGTTCGGATGGTGTGCTGATGTACTACTATCAATAACGCTTAAGTTAACCAGTTAACCCTTAAGTTTACAGGAGCCAGACGCCTCTTGACTCACTGGAGCGATGCAATCTCGGCATTACCGTATTGCATGTGGCGGTGCAAACCTGAACCAAACTCACTCCCGCGAAAAGAACAGGGTAACTTACATCATCCGTCTAGCATAGCGCAAACGGCGCATAGTCTACTTGACCTTCAACTCGTCCCTTCTCAGCCGTACCACTAGTCAACAGAAGAAAACGAAACTTTTCGTATGAAACTGTCGGTATTGTTGACTTAATGACTTATTAGTTGTTACTTGTATTATATTCGAATTTTAATCTTAATAAAGTGAAATCTCCTCTTGCGATAACTCGTAAATCTAGTCGTTGACCGCCATAGGTTTTGTCCTCTATAACTCCCGGCGAATGTGGTAATCTGAAAGTTAATTTGAATTTGAAAACGCGTAAACTTAACCATTCAATGTTAATTCTGCTAGTACGTTTCCATATCTGTTTCAATAACAACTCAACCCATTTGATTCTATTAATGTCAACAACTCCATTCACCATTTTTCCATTGTTTCATATTGTTCTATGCTATGTTTTTAAAAGTTGCTAACTATTTAAACGCTACAGTTTCGCTGCGTCTTGGGGAGACTGCTTTATTTCTAATAAAGGCTTCGGTGGTATCTCAGAAATGCGTCAGGTCTGGGCACACATATTAGCCGCTGTCAGGGCTTGCTCTCTGGACTGAGCTCCTGCAAGAGACACTTTTCCTTTGTGAAAAATTAGCAGTGCCACTTTTTTGTTCGAAACCATTCGACGCCAAATCATACACGGAAACTTCTGTGGATTAGGTGGCATTGTGTATTATAGTGTGGAGGGATGCAGTTTCATGTAAATTTAAGTCTTGATTAAAGCGGAAAGTCGCGATCATTTTAATAAAACGCCACTGCAATTTGACCTGCATAATTGTCACACTGAAAAAACTAGTGCTACTATGCCTTATATACTGAGAACTTAACCAGGGCTTAACGTCGCTTCTTGTAGCGTCTGGTTTGCGCGCTTGGCTGTATAAGCGCTTTAAACCTCCTAGGCTACGTACCCTGCCCGGTATATAGTAAATTTCTTCAAATTGACGCTCCATTCCTCCGGGTATTCTCACTATAAGTAGACTACTTATGAAAAAACGACTTATTAACGTTTATTTACAGTATTAATTGCATACAGTAGTCAAGGGCAATGTCTTATTCCTTTCGTTGTTTTTGCATGAATGGGTTGGGAAGAGGTGGCGACATCAGTTACAGTCTGAACGGGTCATCACCCACACTCCAGAGAAATCGACTCCTCCAATTGTCCAGGTATTGTTCTTTAAACTTTAGCACGACTTCTATTCGTAGTTCTACATCACAATTATCTTTGGGTCACGTTGCTGAGGTATGAATAGGCAGGCGTTAGTTGGGTTTTCGTTTAGGAGTAGTAGTTGTGTCATCTGCATCTGCTTCTGTCTGGCCTCCTGTCGAAAGAATTCACCTATCGCGTCTTCGACAGTCACGTCCAGGTACCGAAACAGCAGTGCAGTAATGTTTGCTGTTGACAAGGTTGGCTCCGTTACTATCGGCGAGGCGCACATTAGAAGGCATTGTGCGCCTACGTCTAAGGACAAAAGCTACTTTTTCGGTTGTATGGAATCCATCCGATCATTAATCCTTGGAATCATAAGAACATTTGTACCAGGGCCGAAGGGGCTGGCATTGCAATGCCGAAGACGAGTGCGAATTCAGCTGTCCCGGACACCCTCTGGCGGAAGGATATTGGGGCACCTCATCGAATTTTCCACAAATTCGATGAAACACTGGAAAACATGTGGTTCGAGGGGGGACCAGCCAACGGTATCCGGGTTGTGGTGGAGAAAAGGCCCAATGGGCATTCCTTGCCGTATGCTGTACAGCGGTCATCCCTATCCCAACTGCTCTCATAAGGGCAACACCTCCTCCATGAAGGTTGGTGGTAGTTAATATTTGAATTCTATCAACAAATCTCATGGGTAAGGCGATTCGTCCCCTTCCCCAATCCTAAATTCCTATTTAATGATTTATTGATGGCAGAACATATATTTTTAAGATTATTATTTGTGGTTATTTCATTGTACAAGTGCATATAATGAATCATCATAATCTTACTGATTGAAATATACGTCCTTATATGAAGCTATCACCATTTTGTTTGGTGTTGACCCTTCCAACAAGAAAGTAGGAAACTAGTTCAGTAAAAGTTTAAGATAAAAAGTTGTTGTGAACTAAAAACTAAATGCCAGTACTGGGAAATAGAAAGAAAGAAGAAATATGAATAGAAGTAATGAAAAATCCTTTATAGTAATGATAAGGAAAATTGTAGTGGGGAGAAAAATAAGCATAAGACGTATACTGTAAACCGGTAATTATCTATACGTGAAACAAGAACCTATATATTGTGATAAGAAAACATGTGTACGTGGACATATAGTTTTACCACATACACGATGCATGTTGCATCACCCGTCCAACCGACGGAGCCACAAAGGCCGGTTGGTTTCGGCTGGCCGAGCCACAAAACTGACCAAACAACACTACTGCATGCTTATTAAACCTGGAAATATATTCCGCCCCAGCGGAATAAGAAGTTCTGTCCCGTAACCGTTTCAGGACAGCTGTGAACTGTACATAGCTTTGAATTGGCTTTTCGATTGTCCAATTCAATATTTAAAAGTTTGCTGAAACAGGTAAAGAATACATAAACTAGTTAGTTAGTCACATTTATTAATTAATGAGGCTAACTGGTTATTGCTTTGTTCATTTCTTTCTGACATTTACTGACTAACAGTTGCACCATGATATCGCAACAAATTCCTTTTCTTCTAACGCACATATAATCAGCTCAGTAAGTAACTAAAACCAGTATAAAGCAGCCAGAAATTGAAGGCAGTTTTCAAGGTAACACGGGGATTCTGTCAGAACTGGTTTTAAATTTAAAATTGAAAATTTTACACACAGAATTCATCCTGTGTTTGATACCGTTGATTCTCTTAATACTCGTCAACCCATGTACATATGCATCATTTTTTAAACTTTACTGTTTTGGTTTGTGCAATAATTGTCAATCGTCACACGCAAACTATGCATACACAGTTGAGACTTTCTAACTTTTCCAGCCTCTGAAAAAGTTTACTCTGTGATAACAAACGCTTGGAAAGTTTTTTCTTGCCATGTGGAAAAGGTTTCTGTAACTTGTTCGTTTCCTGCTGCAAAGCTTAACATCGAATGTTTACTCCGAAAAAAACTTGAGTCGTGTAAATGGCTTCTTTCTTCCTTAACCCTAAGGAGTTCTGACAAAGAAGCTGACTTTTTCAAGTATCACCAGACGTGGAATCTGTGTTTCCTTGTTTTGACGTTGAGTTTGAGTTAAACATTTACTTGGAAGGGTTACAAAACCGAAGAACGTTGCTAATTATTTACTAAATAATTAGCAAAAATCTTTTACTTTTTAAGCTTAGCTTGCCCAATTCGCCAAGTTCTAACTTGGCCAACCTTCGCTGGCCTTCGTCATCTTGAACTTTCTTGCACCCTGCACCTTACTCAACTTTTCACTGCATTAGTACGGCCGTATTGCAGCTTTTTATCTACCCAACGAGATATTTCGACTAATTGGGCGGTGTTTGTCAATTTTAATCATTTGCAGAATCGCCGTCCTACTGTGTGCTTCTGCATTCCGCATCGGGTTGAGTCCGAGCCCCCAAGTGTCGCAAACTTCTCCCACCGTCTGTCCGTAATGTAGCTTTGTGGGGTTAGCAGCAGATCGTGAGACATGACCAATTTTAGGATAAGTGCAAAACATAGATATTCATCGACGTTTTTATAAGTTCTTTCCGAAAAACCTACTTTTGAATAAGGCAATTGAGGTCAGCAAGGCTGCTCCCTTTTTACTAAAATTGCAACAAATCATACCAGCGACAGTTTTTGGTTATGATGAGCTGTTCCAACACTAACTCTTCTGAACTGATCTGAGACTCCGACTTGAAATGTTGATTTCCCAGTTGATGTAAAATTATCTATCAATATTTACAGTTTGCTTTCAGCGATCATGGCTCAATTTGTGGTGAGACTTTGTCGCTGTGTGCTGCATTTGGTGGCTGCAATTATGCTAATGACTGCGGTCATTTTCACCATCACTGCCATTGTAACACCTGCCTGGCAGGTGGTCGATTATTCCCAGCTGCACGAGTTGCATCACCATGGACTCTGGGAGACTTGCGTTAAAGGCGGGGCCTCAAATCTTAATCTTCAGGGGCGAACTGACGAATGGATTTGTGTGTTCAGAGAAGAACAGCCTAAAGATGATCTTACCATTAACTATCATGCTATGCAAAGTAGGTTTATTCACAGCGAAGGTACTTTTCAGAAAATTGTGGACGAAAGAAAAGTGTGTAGATCAGATTAGAGTAGAGTTAAAATTAACTCTTGAACTGGCTTTGCTCCACGCAAGCTTGACTTCTCTCTTTGAAGTCTTTCATGAAATGGATCGAGTTAAAATGTCATCCCTTCAGTGCGATTTCCTTCTAGACTGATGCAACTGCAGCATATATCGGTTGCTCAGCTGATTGAGCGGTGAGAACAACACTCTGAAAGTCGTGGGTAAGACTCCCGCCCAAAGCAGCAAAAACAATCATTTTCGGGCAGAATGTTTTCATAATCCAGGACAGGAATTTTGATGCGTCTCATTGAAATCCTTGATAGAAAATTCGGTGCTTAAAATTGTCCATATTCATCATTTGTTAGAAGCATGAAAATTGAAGCGTCCTCTGAAGTACCTGGGATGGGATGGTCACACCGCCCATCGCTTGTATGCAGTATAATTTTTAATATTTAAGAAATTTTTTAATATTTTTAAATTAATTTTTCATACAAACAAAAGACTGCAAAATTAATACAATGCTTGCATTTACAGATTGGCATTTGACTACATTGGGCTTGTTGGGAGCTTCCATTTTCTTTGGAGTTTTGGGAACGGTATTTGCCATGGTATCTTCGGCTATCGATTGTTGCAATTACAGGATGTGTTTTCGTGTCTGCGCTATTGTATGGATGATTTTGCATGCATTAGCAGGTACACCGATACAAACTAAGCTGTGAAGCTGCTAGTTTAAGGTGGTGACTCCTTTTGGGCGCATATTGTTGGTTGACGGCGTAAATCAAGCTGAAATTTGACAAACTTTCCAAAATAAGTTCATTTAGTGTAAGTGTACCCTCTGCTCAATCTCGCTTCAAAAATTTAACATTTCCGTTCAGGACGGATTTTACCGATTTCTGACATTTGGACAGCAGCTGGTAGCTGTGACTAGGGCTGTGCCGTTAATGATTTCTCCGGGCCGGGCCAAGGCCCGGGCCGACCTAGCGGGCCGGGCCGGGCCGGGGCCGGGCCTGGCCCGGCCCGGACCCGGCCCCAAGCCCCGGGCCCGCATCAAGGCCCCGGCCCGGCCCGGGCCGCGGCCCGCTTCACGGCCCGGCCCGGGCCCGGAGCCTCCTTCACGGCCCGGCCCGGGCCCGGCGCTCGTTTCACAACCAGGCCCGTTCCCGTACCTCGTTTCATGGCCCGGCCCGGAGTCTGTTTCATGGTTCCACGGCCCGGTCTGGGTTCAGGGCCCGATAGACGGCCTGAACCCGCCGACCCGGGCCTGTTAGGGGCCCAAGCTGTGGTGTGCGGTGCGCTAACCGGGTATATATTGAAATTCGAAACTTTGAGCGGCAAGATCGCAGAAACATCATGCATAGAGACTAATCTAGGTACACACTGTCCGAATCCTATCTTACCTATGCATTTCGAGCAATTACCAAGAATTAAGAAACGCAAACGGGTAAAGTAGAAACAAACAACCGGAAAGGAACAAACTTCGGAAATTATGCCAAGCCTCACACACAACAACGTTCGCTGAAATCAGGTAGCTTTGAAACTGGCTTGACTACAAGATAACTGTAGTAGCATTGAGGACATTCTGCAAGTTTGGCTTCTGTTAGGTGTAGGAAGGCTGGCTGCAGATGTCCAACAGGGTTAGAAAACGATTCAATGCCCAATTGAACTTTGTATTTAAGTCTCTAGCTTTTGGACACAACGTCTAAGGACGTAAACGCGAACATTGTATTGAAACCTAAGTGCTCACATATTCATTGTGTATTAATATGCATATATAACGGTCAGTCCTGGTCCGGCAGGCCCCGTCGGCTCGGCAAGCCCGCGGGCCTTGAAGCGGGCCGGGCTTTGCAGGGTAGACGGGCCGGGCCCGGCCCAGGCCCCAGGCCCGCTTCACGGCCCGGTCACAGCCCTAGCTGTGACTATATCCATTCGAATGATCTCTTTGAGCTCTACAATTTTGCTTTTGGAAGAGACTTTCCAGCTTATCCCTATCGTGAGGTATGATTATTATTTCTTAGCTACACAAGCCGAAAAATTAAACTAAAGGTGTCGATCTGAAGGTATCACAGGGGCGACGCATGATCATCTTCCAATTGCTATCCCATAGGCTGTTTCATATAATAATTTTAGCAACATTACATAGTTTCGTCGATGCGTTAGAAAAGACAATATAACAAGTTACATATTGATATAAAATGGTTTGTCCAAGTAATGAATTAGTAATAATGGTTCAAAGTTGATGTCACCAAAGGGAATCACCACCTTAAAGGAAATTACAACCATATTATAACGTGGGGGGGGGGGGAATTGGGGGGGGGGTGCAGACCCCCCAGACCGACAAAAATGGGTAGACCCCTCAGCGAAAAGGAAAAAAGGGCAGACTCTCTCGTCCAGAAAGGAGAAAAGGGTTGACCCCTCAGCGATTTTTACTAAAAACTGGTAATTTTTTAGCAAATTTTAACGATTTTTTCAAAAAATTTCTTAAAAATCGATAAAAATTGTCATTTTTTACTAATTTTTGACCAAAAAAAGCTAAAAATTCGCAATTTTTTCTAATTTCGGGGCAGACCCCCTTCAAATTTTGGAGTTTTTCAGGACCTTTCGCCGAGGTCGGGGTAGACACCCCAGAATCGGACCCCGTGTTAATGTATAATTACAACTGTGTTTATGAGCTGATTTTATTAATTATAGTTTCTAGTTACAGCTACGCCCTTATTTAACTTAAAAGAAAGAATATTTAGAAAGGAATTTTCTTTCTTTTACAATAAATTTTCTTGCTTTCTTCTTGCAAGAAATTAAAGTTAAGGCAAAAATCAAAAGTTTGAATGACAAGCGACACATTTAACCATTAACATTGTGTGCAACATACTCACATAGCGTCAGCTGGGGGGGGGGTAAATTACATTTGATCATTAACCTTCTTTCGTCCTTCTTTATTTTGAAAGATGCTTTCTTTCTTTCAAAAGAATCTTTCTTTAAAATCTTCTTTTCTCTAAAGTCAAAGCTTAACCTAGTTGTAACTAACTATAGCACCTTAGGAAATTTTCGGTAGTTCCTCCTCTCAAAGGACTACAAGATCCATCAATTCAGTTGAAATTTGGTGTAAGCATGTTTTTGATCGTGCCGTGCCGAGTTCAAGTATGTATGTTTTTAGTGAAACTTTTATTTTCCATTTTTCTCGATTCGCAAAAGGATCAATGGGAAGCGCATTTTTTACCTTAAGTATCACTAAAAGCACAAATACAATAACAAAGTTTCCAAAAACCCTACATGCAGCGCTTCAGTAAAATAGTAAACAAAAAGTTTTCGTTTAACCTTGGTCTGGTCCGCCTTGTGAATAAAATAAGAAAAAGCTGAAATTCGTTTTATTAGTTAAAAATTACTTCAAAGTATGAATCAAGTCATCTTGTCGAAAGAACGCCACACCAAATTCCAGCTGATCCGTGTTAGATAAAAGGTAAATAAAATCATAAAAACTAAAAGATAAAGCTTTATTTTCAGCATTACTGGACGCAATTGCGATCATCGTGTTTGTGAGATTTTCTTATGACACCAAGAATCGTTTTATTATGCAAGTCAATGTTCGTTACGAGGTGAGTTGGTGTCGCATCTGCTAGCTTATAAAAGTGGAACATGTTGGTGTGAGAACAACTTTTCAGAATCCATGAAGAACCCGCTCATTTTCATAATAGCATAACAGTATAGACTTATTAATTTCATAATAACAAATGGTGTCTGGTAGCTGCCGGCACCCAGATCAAAAACTGGTTTAGGCAGTTCCTGACATTATGAACATGAAAGGGATTAGTTGAGTTACTGTATTTTCTTAATTTCCGAACTAACGCAACATACAGCAACGCTAACATACGTAACAACATTAAAATGACCTAAGTTTGGCTAAGCCTAATTGCGGAGTTAAATACTTTATTGGGGCACTGTACCCATTGTTTACTCAATAGCTCACAGTAATAGTGGAACTAACATAAAATATTATTAAGCTTGAATGCGAACCATTCCACTTCTAATCGCAAATTGCAGAGAGCAACATTTAAATAAATTTATAATAGTTAAAAATTTAATTTGATTTTAAAACTAATATTTTCAGCAAGAATGGGGCTATTCCTTTTGGTCAGGCGTGACTTCCTGCATCATCTATGCCATCAGCTTAATGGTGGCAATTGGAGTCCTTGTCTTCACCTTTGCCTTAGTTTCCAGGGAAAGACATGAATATACTAAAGTCCATCGAGATGCTTTATATACCATGCATGCCAAACACAGCACTGTCTAAGGAATCGATCGATTATGCAGAATGTCATTATGCAGAAGCACGATACACCGATTTTCAGTTCGAAGTTTTTACATTTCACTGCTAGCAATACAGAAATTGTGGGTTTTTATCACACATTTATCACTCTACTTGTATACATTCACTTTTTCTTCCTTATTTATCCAGGGAAGGGTTTACCGGGTGCGCGAACTATATTTTTTTGTAAGCAGGAATGATATTTCACGGGCGAGTTCTGCGCAACAAGCGGGGATTAAGGAAATGTGGTTCTGCGTAATACGTTCTGTGGTTGCTTCTCACCGTCAGAAACAGACCCATTACATTACTACAGAACACTGTTGTACAGTGTACCTACTGTATGTTATTGTGCTTCATTGTGAATTTCTTGTTAGAATAAATGTTGTAAAAACTCAAAGCCTGCAGACTAATAGAGTAACCAATCGGCGATCCAATGGGGACAGTGTTCCTTATAGGATGAAAAATGCCGTTTAAGGTATAAAACTTAAGATGCGATGCACGCAGATGGAGTGAATGTTGGACTGAAGGGTGTATTAATGGTTGAGGCCGCCAAAAAATGCTGACTTTATCAAATTTTATATCTTAATTCTGCCCACAACATTTGGACGATGTGAAAACAGCAATTTCTGTTGGAGTCAAACGTGAGCGGTTCCTTGGAATGAAAGTACGTCCATTGTATTCCCTCTCTCTAGAATCCATCTTGAAGCTTTTCACGATGGTGCAAGACCGTAATATAAGTAGTGAGGTTTCTGGCACTGAAACTGAATCTGAAACTAGGTTATATAGATGTCAGTTTCAGTCTCTGAAACTGAAACTTAAACTGAAACTATTTTGGGGAGAGATTTGGGCCCAAGTGTACATTCCACCTCACCCAGCTGCACAAAGTGTAACTTCTTTGTGCCGATATTCAAAGTTACGTTTTTTCAGCTTGGGTGAGTTGGGCGAGTTGGGTGAGTTGACAAAAACAAAGCGTGACTAATGCGTATAGAGTTTTGATCACATGCTAGTAGATGTTATACGTAAAGATTTGATCGCACACTGCATGTCTGTTTAGCAGATTAACAAGCTCAAAACAGTGTCAGCGACGCGTCTGATGCTAGCGCAAGCTAGCGTCATTGCACCCGAAATCGTGAGGTACCACTCTATGCCCAAACTATGGAATGGCCCTGTTTTACAGACTACACCCCCTACAAACATGCTTACGGTAAGCCAATCTTAACAAATCCAAATAATCATCATTTACTTAGTACTTGGGGGGGGCCCTGGTTTAGCTTCCTCTTCTAAAAAAATGTGCTGTTTACTCATGTGAATGCAATCCTGAAGAAAGATCCACGGTTTGCCAGCTAGAGGATCACATCGCAAGAAGTTGTAAGTTTTGCTCACCCAACTCACCCAACTCACCCAAGCTGAAAAAGTGAAACGTTTTGCACAAGGTCAACAGCTTGCCACCTAGAGGATTAGATCACAAGAAGTTGCACTTTCTGCTCATCCAACTCACCCTACTCGCCCAAGCTGAAAAAGTGAAGCTTGAAACAGCATTAACACAACTTAACTACAGATGACCCGAAACGATCAAGGCTCGACACAAACTGTAACTTTAAGGGGGAAATTCTGGACTTGAGCCGAGATCTGAAGTTGAAGTTAGAATAAATCCATCCACTCATAGTTTGTGTCAAATAAATTTTCGCATTTTTATGAACAGTTTTCCTTAACGATAGCTCGTTGAGCAGTTTATGATCAATATTTATGGACTCTAAAAAAGCTTGGCATCAACAACAACTGGGAACACTCATAAATGCTGTGCTAGCTTGACAGTGGTTTTTTAGCCTTCAAAACACCATTAGGGCATCTCGGATAATCTATTTTTAGATCTAAAACTTCTTCAAAAATGTTTTTCTTGTAGCATAGAACCTGGATTTCCTTCCTGTCTAGTCTCTTGTTGAGCAATTTCTTTGGGCTACTTTTTGTTCAGATAGGTAGGGAAGATCCTGGGTATTTCTTACCTAAAAAGCGCGACACACTTTCTTTTGACTTTTGGCAATTTTCCAAAAACCATTCTCAATGATGGATGTGTTCCTTAACAGAAATAAAAAAGCGCAGTCTCAGTTAACTCTACTGTTGTGGTCATGTACGCCGTACGGTACTTTTAAGTGTAATGTCAAATCATGAATTTTTAAGTGTTTTCCGTTTCTTTTCGAGTTTCTGTGGCTAGATCACTTTAATACGATTGAAGACGAAATTAATGTACTGTAGCCATGAGGATGAGAACTCGGCAAAGGCTGGTATGATCCAACATTCATTTCGGCCTGGGTTAAAAATAGAGTTGGAAGCGGGTCGCGGGTACGTGCGGGTCGATTCGGTCACGGGCCATGTCTTTCGATCCGCTTTGACCTGTGCGACTCGACAGCTTGAGAGGTTTCTGTTCTTAAAGTTCTGTTTGCGTCGTGAAACATTTGGGAAACCTATACTCGTAGTATGCAATTCCGGATTTGAAAAACCTTTGTAGTTGCCGATATTTGATCTCCTGACTGTCTGGTCCGTGACGGCGCTTAAATTTGGAACCAGCACCTTAATTTTATGTGTCCATCTTCTCCCTTCGTGAAAATGCAACAAAATACTTTCGCGACGATGGAAATTTTTATGATATTTCAACTATGCGCGGTTGAACTCATGTCCATTTCAAATTTTAGCGTATTTGATAAAGGCCGAAGTGAGTTTCCTGCAGATCCGATAACAAAATTAAACAAAAATACTGAGTTAGCGACTACTTTTATGTTTTATTCAGACCATCAAAACACTGATCAAGACATAAGAGCTTTATCATATATTTATAACTCATCGAACGTTTCTAAAGCTTTCTAGCTAGTTTGAAATTTATGAGTATCTAAAAAGGTGGTGACCTATTTCTGAGAACCCATTTGTTAGAATTTGTTTCTGTATGTTATTATCCAAAATAAGTTAATGAAGATCACGCACTGTAAAAATAAGGTCTGAATTTTTAAGAAATCTGTTTCTGCCGAATCACGCACATTTTCTCACATTTTTATTAAAAGTCTCAAATTTAAATGCATTGCTGCATGTCTCAACAGGACGAAACCATTTTCGTGCAGAACTTATTGCAAACTGATAGCATGTTAAATTAAATGAAAGATTGAAAACAAAAGAAAGTTTCGCTCTACCCGAGACCAATTTTTTCAGAGTCGAATTGAAAAAGCTGATCTCAAAAATCCTAAAAAACCAGTTTTGGAAGCTGATCTCTGCTCTTACTGTAGAAATGTCACACGCAAAGGCAGTTTGCAATGTTTAAATTTTAATGTTGTGGAGATTTTAATTTTTAAAGCTTAATACGTACTGGCTATTCAAAATCTGCTTAGCCCGAGTTTGAGTTTGCCCGTTTGGCTGCTTTTTGGCTCAAATATGGAGGATCGGTGCCAAAAACACGAAGCACTTAACCTTGAGTGGTAACTTTTATTTTGCTGACTCCGTCATTTTTGCATATTCATAGTTCATAGCCATATTGAAAATTTCTAGAGCCGAATAAACGCTGGCTTCACCGTAGGCAGCCATCTGATATTTTTGCAGATTCGCCCAACCGAAACCATGAAAAATATGAAGCCTGGGTCTACTAGCCTCCATATCCATTTAATTACATCTAGTAGTTGAAGTATAAAAAATAGCATGAAATAGCTTAGGTTTAATGTGATTTGTTCTACTTCCTGTTATTACTATGTACGCATTAAGTAGCAAGTAGTTGCCAGTAACGTCATGCACTGCATCAGTTACAGCACATAGGGGTCAGCCAAGCAAAGGTTACCACTGCAAACGGTTGGAGGAGTGGATGACTGCTAGGATAATCCCTGACACAAATACGTCATATGTCTGCACCAAACAGTAGTCCAACCGGGACAAAGTCGGGTCAAAGGTTAAAAGGCCCCCAAAGGTTATAAAAATTGATTTTGCTCCCCTCTGTACACGGTTTTGTTTACCTTAACCTTAACCTAGTGTCAGGGAAGCAGGCATAGGAAAGATTGATAAGCCTGATATGGGAGTTCAGCACCGTCGGCGTCAAGTACCCTTGTGCCCACGAAACCAGGATCTAGAAGACTAGAAGAGAGAAGGGAAGAGGGAGGTTCAGCTTTTCACTCACCATTGAAAGTAAAGAATTGGCCCAGCCGGGGATCGAACCACGAACCACGGCCCTTCTGATCCGGAAACAGACATGCTGCCGCTACACCACAGGGCCATCAGCTGAACTCCCATATCAGGCTTATCAATCTTTCCTATGCCTGCTTCCCTGACACTAGGGTACCGTACTGGCAGTAGTGTTTTTGACGGTTTGATTTTCACCATACAATCAGGTCGGCTGTCTGGCTCATCTCAATCAGGCTTGTCCCTTGTCCTGTCCGGTTTAACCCGTCTAAACTGCTTTAACTAGTCCAAACGTTGACCCACCGAACTACTGAATATGTTTGATATATTGATAAGGAATATTTAAGGAAGCAAAACTGCGGAAAACTAAATCTGTTGAAATGATTTTGAACGCATTTTGTTTAAACACAGAATCTACTTTGTGTTATTTTTAGAGTTGCAAGCGAACTGCTTTCCAATATTTTGTCATCAAAAGTAATATTTATTAACTATGCATTAACAAATTGAAAATGTCACAAAACTTTTGTACATACACACTTTTTGCATGACCGTACATGGTGACTGTATTAACAGGAGCGTTTGCACAAAAATTTACTGATAAAATCGCCGACAAAAACATGATTTTCAGAAGTTTTAATGTCTAATATGATTGCTCAATATACGCAGTCACCGCACTAAATGAATGAATCAGAGTTACATTACAATTTTACAGTTCTAATTTTGGTACTGTACTCTAGCTTGCCGGTGTGGCTTTTAACTGTATTTTCACATCAACTGAAAAAGTTTCTCAGAGAGTTAAAATTACAAAAACCCACTCAAGTTTTGCACATACCTAGTTGACTCATACCTAATATTATTTCAAAAGCCGGTCGTTAAGCGACAAGAGTGACTCAGTTTCTGTTTGCTTCTTTTATGAATAGTAAACAAGTCATTCTCAGTTGTGTTTCGGCACAGGTAAACCTCGTTTTGAAGCATTTTAGAGTTGCTTAGAAAATTCCATTTTTCCCTTCAACAATGACATCAAAACTGATTGCATGTAAACAGTCAACATGATATTATCCCGTTTGATGCATTGCCAAGATAGTTTAGCCTATAGCTTAATGTTGCTGTTATGAAATTTTGATGATATCCCTTTCCTGTTGCGTCACACTTTATGATTTTATGAAATGTTTTGTAAACTCTCACAGGCCAATATTTCTAAGCATTTCCTAAGCCATTTTACTCATGGAAGTGCGGCACTTGATTAATTACATGTTACAATATTTTACTGATATCTAATTCCTAGTTCCCATGGACATATTTCTGATTATTTAACAGGTTATTAGCAACAATTAACTTTCGGATAAGCTATAGATACATTACTCTGCGATAACGGTCACAATCACAGTAACCGATAATTTAAAATTTTATTCAAAATACATAAGTATATACACACTTATTTGTTTATCATTTATAATTATCATTTATTATTTAACTGAAGTTAAGAATTAAGTTTAGGTTTCAGTTTTAATTTTAATTTAAGTTTTAATTAAGTTATTAATTAAGAATTAAACATTTTATCAAACGCTGGACACGAATTTAGGATTTAGGGATCTTCTTGGATTTAGGCTATCATAGTTCAGAGTTGAGCACCCGCAGCACAGGGTTTGCAGCAAAATTTTAATGACGTCATCCTCTTAGCTGAAAGCTAAGTGAAGGCATATTCTGGAATTTAAGTCTCCTTTGAAATCTTGGTTTCCCTGAACGAGTTGACGTTTATCCCATCCCGGGTTGCTGCAAGCGACGAAATCTTCTGTCCCATTAGCAGCATCTTTCTTAATCCTAATCCTCATAGCCCAAAAAGCTTAGGCTTGCTGTCATAGCAACGATCGCTCATTTTATACAAAGCTTATGACAGAATTGAGTAAATTTTCTACTTATCATTTCAACGATAGGTTAGAGACTCAAAAGGCTGAAGCTGAGGACGAAATTTAATACCTGCCTCACCTCACCTTATGTTACCTTTCTGGTTATGGCTTTGCGCATTTTGTGAGTCATATTAGTGTTTCATAGCTTGTCTTCCAATTCATAAAATGGTACATTTCTACGTTTCTTTAGATGACTCATTTTTCCCTACTGAAGTTGACAAGAGTTGATGATTAGAACACAAATATTACATAATAATAGGATAAGTTATCATCAAGAGTACATAATAATATGTCAATAAGTTGAGAAGTGAATGAAACTGACTTAGTATGCTCTTTCTATGCACATAGTTTACAGAAAATTCCTTATCCAGTTTCGGCCCACTGACCACTATCAATCAACCATACCGTAAGATATAAATTTTTCTGTGGATATTTCTGTGTATATTGTCGGTTCTGAAATCTGATGTAGTTTATGATTGGTAATTTTTCTATGCCCGTCCATCTTCAGAAGTTGACCTGCCACCGGTCTGCTTTCAGTTTATATAGCTCTCTAATATTGCATTATCCATCTGTAACATAGATGGGCAACTTGATAGGTTACATTAATATCCAAAATGTCAACCTTCAGTGCGATGTATTAGACAACAGAACGCTGTTATACTTCAAGCATCTACTCATATCATCACATCTAGATTACTGGATTCAAAACCTCATGTTTTTGACATTTCATTTAAGTCTTTCACCACACAGCACTCAGGACATGAATTACAATATTACATGTTTGACTGTTGTTACAGATCTGATTTTAATCCCTAATCTCTATCCACTGCTTTAATCATGTGTGCTATACCCGTCGTTCGAGTACCTCTCCACCTGATTGCGGCCATTGGGCTCCTCGTTGCCGTCTGTCTGATGATCGCAGCCATTGTGACGCCGGCCTGGCAAGTCGGCGACTACAAAGAGCTTAAGGAAGTTCACTATCACGGACTGTGGGAAACCTGTGTCAAGAGCGGGCCCAGGAAAAATCAGCCCTACCAAGAGGATAGTTGGGTCTGTACCTTCCGGGAGACGGACAGTCATCAAGATGAGAATACTCCTGGTTCTCTTAAGGGAGAGCATGATATGCATCGTGAGTCCCGCTTAGATTATTTTCAGTAGTTTGTTTTCACTGGCAATCAGAATGAAAAGATTTTTCCATTTAATCATATTTAGTATTCATACACAAATGCGATCATGACAGCTGACAGCAATATTCCAACAAATTACAACAAAAAGCATTATGCAAGTGATGCGTTGGATTTAAGCAGTTCATGTGAATTTGGAAAAGTGAAATCAGTAGATCATTTTATTACGTTGTAATTAGTACTAGTTGTAATTTTGATCAAGGGGATTAATTTTGTTATGGCAACCTGTACAAGTTCACATGGCTTGTTGATATTTAACAAAAGTTGCCAAACATAACCGGTTATCTAAGCAGAACTTGGGTAGTTGTTCTTCTGGTAGTATTTGACGTGTTAGCCTTTATTTATTGTATCTATCTCTTTTTGATTATTTTAGATTGGCACGAAGCAACCCTCTGGCTCTTGTCCGCTTCCGCGTTCGTCGGTCTGCTCGGCATGATTCTGGCATTCGTTTCCGCTCCTATCGATTTCTGTCACTACAACAAGTGCCTCAAAGCTTGTCTCGGACTCTGGCTGTCCCTTCACTGTCTAGCTGGTACGTAGGATTTATGAAAAAATGATGAAAAAATTAAATCTTTTCCGACCAACCAACCTTGCTGGATAAGTCTCAGAGCATTGTCTTTAATTAAATCATTAATTAAAAGTTAACTACTTTCGGTAGGAAAACATAAACTTTTGCACTAAATTGGCAGTAAAAATGGGTCTTAATATTAGCAGTTACATTTGTCCTATTAAGTAAACAAATAATCAGGTACTTAGTTAATATTTTGTTGTGTTTAGCTGTTCTATCAGCTGCAGGGATGATTGTGTTTGTGCGATACTCTTATGATGTTGAAAACAGGTTTATCAGACCTGTGACAGAAAGATATGAGGTAAACATGCTATCCTTAATATCTAATTAAACTAAATAGTCATCAGCAAACATTAGTTTATCGTCAGTCAAGTCATAATATAATCCATAAAAATTTATACTGTAAACTGGGTAATTATTAGGTACAAGTAAATGTAATGCAATGTAAAACACATGTACACTAACGACAGACTCCCGCAGAAAATTAGTGTACACGTGATCGGGGCGAACCTCCCAGACCTGCTGGAGCATAACCCCACAAATGAGGAGTTTTCCGGTTTTTGGGCAAAGCCTCGGAAAAATCAGAAGTTTTCGGTGGCCTCTGGCCGCCAGTTCACCTCTCCCTTCAAATTCCGCCGCTCGCGTTACAGTGGTATCCAATAACCGGCTTATAAAGTCCATCGCTCTATATTTCAGCGCTAAAGCTTGAGACACAAGCAGTGCGCAAGTCTAAATTTCAGTTTGAACACGAATATTCTGGCGAATTCTCTTTGGACACTTTGGTCCAATTCGTGCGTTCACAGAAGGGAGAGGGGTCAGAAGTGAACATGCAGAGAATGCTTACTGTATAATGTAGAATGTACGTTTATCACAAAAAGCTAGTCCTAGGTACCCTTATTGTGTACTGTGCACTTTTCGCTAGACATAAGGCACAGAAAAAGTTTTCCATCTTGTTCCTTCCTCATTTGAGCATTAAAAGTGTTAAAAGCGCTGACTTTTTCTTTGCCTGCTTTTACATGTCATTTAAGCAGAACCTAAACCGCCTACCTTTAATTGGCTTTCTACATAATTAATACACGCTGTTAGTATTAATTCACATATTAATTTATTCCGGGAAATCTGGGCAAAGTTCAAGACTGAAAGTAGCTCACGGGGAAACTACTTTTTTTCCACAAGGGCAGTATCCTACTGGTGTGTGGGTTTTATGATTCCCCTAATTAGATAAAACCTGGGTAATTTTCTAATTATCGTTTTCTTTAAATAGACTGTGCCACGGGCAAGTCAGTAGACTTGGCGAGAAAGGGTACTGAAACTGACACGGCGTAAAAAGTTCATTATCACTCTTTATGATCCGAAAATTTGGGTGGCACTCCCTGGCTGATTTGGAACTATGTTACTATCAATTTCTAAGTGGCTATAAAGTTGCCAGAAGGCAAAATTAATTAAAGTGTCATAAATGCGAAAAATGCATATAATAGCTGAAATAAAGGTTACTTTCTTGAATATTAGAGGTATCATGTCAGTGTACTATTTTTAAGAGTTTATGATTTTTATATACTTGTAATCAGTCTGCTTCAAAAGGATGTAATAAAATAAAATTTAAAAAGTTTAGAGGGAAAACCAAGCCGAAAGATTTTATCAGACAAAATTCCGCTGGAGTTTACATTTCGATTATTGAATATCTGTTGACAAGTTTAAAAGTTGTGCAACGATGAAGATTTATGATTTTATTTATGATGTAATTTTATTTATGATTTTTTATTGTTTCAGCAAAGATGGGGCTATTCCTTCTTTCGAGGCGTGGCCAGCTGTATAACCTATGCCGTTTCACTGGTCCTGGCGGTCCTGGTTGGGTTCTTGACCTACGCTTCGCAGTTTGTCAACAGAAATCGTCATCTCCAGACGAAATCCAGTACTGTCTAAAACTACCTTAAACTCTCAACAATGTTCAGTTGTTTCGTTACTCGCATTCATTTGTAGCTTCTGGTCTCTCGTTTCATAGAACTAACTAAAATCATCATCAAAAATCTTACATCAAAAACGTACGCTATGAACGTGTAAGAAGCATCAACATTGAATGACATAATGCAATTTTGTTACCAATTTGTTAACACTTCAGCTTGTCCAGAAGTTACTTCCTATAACAAGTAATTGAGGTTCAGAGCCCTATGTCATTAACACCACCTATCCCCAAGTTTATCTTGCTATCCCGAGATTGAAATTGTTATTCTAGCAGGTTAATTCAACCTGGCTATAGGTGTTAGCAACTGATAAAATGGCCCTTGTATTAAATAATCAAGGACTGAGGTCGCTGAGTCATTCAAATAAGACAAAATTGTATTATATGTACACTTAATTTGTAATATTATAATAACTAACTTTGCGATACATTTTCTGCTTTGTACAGAAGTGCTGTTATTTTGAACAGGTTGTTATGTGTTGTTAATCCGTTGTATTGTACATTAAAAGATAGAGCTTAAAACTCAAAACTGATAAACCTTAAAAAATACAATTTGATAAACAGCATAACTCATCAGTCATTATTGCTGATTATTTTGATCTACTTTCTGGTTTACTTTTGATTCTTTTTGATATATAGTATATTCAAGGTTTACGCACCTATTTCTAAAGCTTAACGAATTCAAATAAATAACTAACTACTCTAACTCGAAGCTATGTAGACAGTTACCGTTTAATTCCCCATTACCATTAATTATATACAGTAACCAGAAACCGTTTCAATTAATTGGGCCACTTTACAACCACAGTGTTCTCATTATCCTGTATTTCGAGATCCAAATCCAGTTCAGCTTCCAACAATCCACGTCGTTTCTTTTCGGTCGCAGGCGGATTGATGGGTTGAGCTATAACAACAAAATTAGTGTGAAAGTAAAAAGCATGTCGGAAAGAATTATAATATATACTGATATGCACTCTAGTTAGCAAAAACGGAACACATTTTTAAATGTTGCCTAAAAAGTAGAAATTGTTCATTCAAAGCCAGAAAACAAATATTATTATATTATTAGTCAGGACAGTTTTTTCTGAATGGTAGGACAGTTTTTCACGCTCACATTTCATTCCTACCACCATAGTTTTCGAATGGATTTCTTCAAACGAGCTACACCTCCGAACAGACACTGGATTACATATACTTTTCTGAACAGTTTTTAGTCATTTTTAATCAAACACGACACGAATTGAACTTCAAAATTCTAGTTACCCGGGACACACTGTCCACAGACATTGGGAGAAAATCCGGCAGAACACTGACAGGTTCCTCCGACGCAGAGTGAATTGGCCACATTTAGGTTACAGTCCTGATCTTGACGACACTGATCTCCCAGACAGCGCGGAACTGAAGAAAAGTAAAACAGTGAATCCTAAACGGGTAGAAAAAAATTCAATATATACCTGAAAAAATTCAATATCTGAATCATAAGGTTACAAAAGTGTTACCTTACTTTATGAGACTATAAAGATGTATTCCTTGACTGCAAGATGGGAAGGAGATAACTGAAATTTTAAGTGTTACCATCAGGTTTTGGATACGAACTTCTTCCAACTAATCGTCCCACTGGCAGCTATTTTTGTCTGAGTAAACGAATAACTAAATTCTGAGATGAAAAGGATCATATTACCTTAAATTTTCCGCATTGGAAGAGTTCAAAGTGACAGTTTTGTATTCAAGTGACAGCAAAAAATGATGTCTTTATTTTAGTGATTATGCTTTCATGAACCTAAAATCTCATTTACCGCATTGACATATTCCGTTTACACAGGCGGATTTGAACGGATCAGCACATTGACAGACACCGTTGGCGCAGATGGCCCGAAATATGTCTCGAGCACACTGAGCCGTATTCGCACACTGCGCGCCCAAAACCCTCGGCACTGAAATAACGAAAATAGGCTTTTTAATTAACTAATTATTAACCGTTATTAAATAAACTAATTTAATTAATTAGCTAAAACATTCAAGCATTTTCTTGTCCTTATTTATCATACGAAAATCGTTTTCCACTGTTTCCGTAAAAGACCTATTGTATGTACTCTTGTGTCATATGTTGTGTTTCTCTCATGATTGAGAGTGACGTGTTAATTGACCAATCAAATTGTTGGATTTACGCTAATTGGCTGACACCTTTTCTTATTAGCTTCTCTTCTGTAAATAGAAACCGTTTTGGAACCTGCATTAATCCTCTGCTATCCCTCTCCCAAAGAAGAAATCTTCCACGTCTTAATATACTTGAATAACTGTAGCCCTACGGCTTTACTTGTCACCATTCTCTTCTTCTTCTTCTTGTCTCATTTTTATCTCTTCACGTATGATCTTTTATAATTCACAACCTCGTCATAAGCAACTAGTGTCGATTGTTTCTGGTATTGTTTGGAGCTATTTCATACTCCCAGTCCACTAATAATTAATTGAATTAAATTAATAATTAATTAATTTGTTACCCAGCTCGCACTGTTGACAGGCATTTTGCCTGAAGAAGGGAAAGGGACACTGACAGCAGCCCAGAATACACTGACTGTTAAGCACTGTACAGTCATCGTTATCAAAACAGGCAGCATACAGAGCGCCCTGAACACGACAGCAGGCCCACCCTGCGGCTCCGGCCACAAATCCGCAGCACCCACCGCAGCCATACCAACTCTGACTGAGGATGCAGTCTGAAAATAAGCACGAAATAATTAGGGTTCAATTATAATGCACTGACTTTAGAAATGTTACGGGCAGATGAGTAAATTGGACACTTCTGAAAGTGTCCAGCCAGATAGATAAATTATGCATGTGCGCAGACAGAAAGATAAACTTTTACAATTAGGTATCGCATTCTGTCCGGACAGATGAGTAAATTATGTGTCCAGAACCAGGTTGGACACATGCGTAAATTTTTAAGCAATGAATTGAATAGCGCTGAATATCTAAGTCTTTAGTTTTATAACTTTAGTAGTGATTTTTACTTTATTTTTATATTATGTATTCTATGTGGTAGCTATTTATCTTAGTAACTATTTATTATGCTTAGTACATATTTTCTTAATTTAGTATTTTCTTAAATTTAAATTTTACAATTTCATCGCTTTAATTTAGTGTCACCTTCTGAGTAATAACTGGTCCACAATATTTTATTAACGTTTCAGTTTCTGTAGATTTTGAGAAAACGTATTATTATCTAATCTTTAATAGATAATGATTAATTGTAAAAGTTTATCTATTTGTCTGCGCACATGCATAATGTATCTATCTATCCGGACACTTTGAGAAGTGTCCAAATTACTCATCTGCCCGTAACAGAAATAATCTAGGTTAAATATGTTAAATCATATATGTGATTGAACTTTAAGTTGTTCAACTGGCTGGAGAGAGGTAAATCCTCAAGGAGTCGTCCCTTCCCTAGTTTTTAATGTTTATCATTTTGTGCATGTAGTCCAGCATTGCGCTTGCTAGTGTTCAATCTCCTTTTTTACGAAAAAAACAATATACGTTAAAAGTGATCTCAGAAAGCCTTATCTAAAGACAGATTGAAAAGCTACCAGGGGTTTTCATGTGGGGTGGAACAAAACTGCTCTACACCAAGCAGGTATAGAATCAGTGGAAATCGGAAACCGTAAATACAACGATAACTTTTGGAGGTTACAACCGTGACCCATTCCGACGATAATTATAGGGGATGCAGCAGATTCAATCTGGCAAGAGTCAAATTAACTTTTATTCCGATTCAGGATCAAAGGAATCGAATAAGCTTACAGCAAAAGGCATGTTGTTAGTGTCTTTACACAGGGAGAAAAACCAGTACAAAGTTGGATTACTACTGCTATAGTAAAGTTAAAGGTTAAAGGTAACATTTATACATTTCTCATAATTTCTTATAAGCTTACGTACTTACCAAATAAAATAATAAAATTCCATAAAATCAAAAGAACAGTGGATAACATTCGAAACAGTCATTAATGCTAACGCTTGTCATGTGTAATTCTGCATGCAAATATAATTTTCCAGAGACCTCCTGATATTAAAAATATTAATTGATATGATTTTAAATTTTAATTATTTTAAAATTGGGGTTTAATCTGCATTATCGGACTAATAAGTTTCAGTTCCAGCATAGAATTGTTGACTAAATTAAACTAATTGCAAACGTGTGTGTAATTAATTTCACATTTAAATTGCTCCCCCTCCTTTTAGATAAAACTTGTTCAAATTGTCAATGTTTTGACAACTGTTTCTAGCAGCTCACATCGCGTAGTGCATGACTTTGGAGAGTTGCATAGATTACTCGTGAACGGATTGGACTGTGTAAATACCAATTCATGGCTTGTTTTTAGAAAAATTCATTTATGGATAGGAAAAGATTATAAAAGACTATTAATGATTTCTGCTCACAGCTCCTTTATCCGATGCGCAATTTTTTAAAAGTTTTTCGAATAATTGCTTATATTGATAATTTTAATAATTCCTCCTTGATTAGGGGCCTGCAGCCGAGTGCAATCGTTCGAATCTGTGGCCAATGGTCAATGGTTACCTGGTTAATTTTTGGTTTTCAACAAAGACTATTTATAAGTTTAAGCATTTGAAATTTTGATTTCTTGAAAATTAAAATTTTGAAAGCAAAAGAAATTATCGAGCAAAAAACGAAGGTCAAGAAAAGTTGCGACTTAGGATATTTTATGTCTTTTAAAGCCTTCCTGCTTTTCAGTAGAAGCTCAGTATTTAGAGTGATTCGTCAAATTTTGTTTCCTCTTGATTCCTTTAATCAGTGAAAACCTAATTTCTGGAAATCGTAAATTTTCTGGACATTTTTATTCTTCGCAATCGAGCAGCCAGTAGACTAAATTCAGTTGTGTGGCTTGCGGCTTTGATGGCATTTCTCTGGAAAGATGATAATGTCTCATACGTTTGTTAAATTGTTGAGTGTAAACAAAGGGTTATCGGTAAAGGGACGGCCGTCTGCACCAAATGTGGTTAACCATTTGCTAACCATATGGTTATTTGCTAACCAAATGGTTAACTAACCATTTGCTAACCATAACCATATGGTTAGCAGTAACTTTCTTGCACCAAATGTGGTTAGCAAATGGTTAGTCAACCGTGTGGTTAGCAAATGGTTAGCAGTAGCTAGAGGCGGGACTTCTCTGAACCAATCAGACTACGCCGCTGCACTCGTTTGTCCAATGAATTACATTGAAATTTTAAAAAGCTTCACTCACGATTAAACACATTTCAATGTCGTGTATCTATCTATATAATTCCGATCTTGTGCCTTCTGTCTATATGAAAACGAACTTTTATAATTTACAAAGTATATAGGTACAAAACATCCGTGAGACAAACTTTCACTATGCAATTGGTAAAAGATAGAGCGATAAAGGTCATATAAAAGCAGCGACATCTTGTGATCAACTGCACCAAAATTATAATTCGAATACAACTACTTTTCAAGAGCACTACCGATTTGAGCAATAGAAGATAGTTTTAACTTTTCTTACTAACTTAAATATGAATCACGCAAAAACATTGAATCACTTCAACATGTTACATATACTCCAACATGAATATACATTCCATTAATTCTTTCTTAGTTGTACGGTTTGGTCTGTAAGTTTGTTGCCAGAACCTGAAAATTCACTGCAAGTTCGTGGTTAACCCTGCTCGAGAGCAGGGTTAGCCAACCACATGTTAACCGCTTGCTTAGCATTTGGTTAGCAAGTGGTTAAGTTAACCACATTTGGTGCAAAATAGTTTGTGGTTAACTTCTAGTTAACCAAGTGGTTAGCAGCAAACCCGCTAACCATTTGCTAACCACATTTGGTGCAAACCAGTGTAAACGAGCCCTTCATTACTACTTGCTGAGCTATAAAATGAACGCGTAAAAAATACTCAGTGGCTGCAGCTAAAGCGGGCCAATTTGGTGGGCCCCCGAGTTAATGAACCGAGCATACCTTGCATGATTTGTACATGCTAGTGTAAGAGTTTCTTACTCTTACTATCATCTATCATGTACTCTTGATCTGGACAATTGATGCAGGGTAAGTTGTACAGAGACAGTTGTAAGCCAGGCATTTTCCCGCTACGCAAACCGTGCCGCTAGGCAAACCACTAGTAGCGCTGTAAGCCATGTTACGTTAACTTTTAAGACCAGCCAGACGTTGGATATATATGTTTTCGTAAATTTAGACTGAACCTAAAATGGCATCTAAACAGTTAGCTGAAACATTCTATGGACCATATAAACAAGTAAGGAAAACATAAGACAAGGATACATTTTACTTAGACATAACAATGGACTGAACGATGACACAAACTCTGTAATCCTAGTTATTTGGTGTGAAGATCACATTTCGATAAACTTCAAATCCTGGAACTGGAAATTTGCCAACTCTAGCCGAACTCTTCAGCGATTGCTGGTTGGATTCGCTAATGTAACCATAGTGATATTTGGTCAAAGGTAAATGAGGTACCAAGGCATAATGCAGACCCTTTCCTCGATACGGTTTCGTTACCATACCGTAAGCCAGTTCGCCGACCATCGTAAGGGCAATTCGAGCAACCAAGTCTCCGGTTGCGGTCTTGAATTGCTTAATTCGACCATGTTTGCACAAGAATTCGATGTGTTCAGCCGCAGCCCAACTAGGATTATCGTCCTCTCGGTTCCAATAGTCGCGAAATTCTCCCACTTCTTCGATCGACATAGAAGATACCAAAATTCCGTCCGGTACAACCGGAATCTTCATTTGACTGAGATCAAAGATACTTCCAAATCGTTTCTGGGGCGAGTCAACGCTAAAATTGCCATAAGGCTTGTAAATTTTTGCCAGCGTAGCAAAATACTTTACCGGTAATCGAGTGATGAAAAATTTCTGATCAGTTGTGTAGCCACTTTCCACCAGAAATTCGCCAAGTCCAACTTCGGTACTGGAGAATACGTAAGGAACATTACAATGCAGTGGGTTGTCGTAATCCTTTATTACTGAAGTCATCATATTCCATTTGGGCCACTGGTCTACGACTATGCTAACTTTCCCCAGAAAGCCCTTCAGAGTGTTATCAATGATATGATAAAGAGGATACGCCATGGCACCACATTTAGGTATCAAACTGAGGGCTGTGGTCATTTCACTTTTACTGAGAATTTTCATTATGGACCGGGATTTTCACAATAGGGTTAACCTTCAATCTAAAGCACAATTTAAAACATTTGTTGCTAATGTACTTGTAGTTGTGGGGAGGCTGAAGGAATGCCCAGACCTGGAACTCCCCCTTTCAAAATCCGGATTGTTCTGGTGGCGTTCTGGTGGCCGTCGACGGCCGGCATACCCCTCCGCCCACCCAAAAAATTTGGAGTGGAATGTGGTCGTTAGAAATAATGAAAACTAGGAAAATATTATCCATCTTAGAGAATGCGTTAAAATGCTTGGCTTCAAGCGAAAATGGATCCACCCACAAACTGAGACGTTCAGTACTTCTAAATTACAATTTCCGCCTTTTGAACAGCACTTAACGTGGTGATTCCTTTTGGGCACATATTGTTGGTCGGCGGCGTAAATCAAGATGAAACTTGACGAAACTTTCCGAAATACGTTCTTTTAGCGTTCTAACTCCCTCTGAGCAATACCGATTCAAAAATTCGAGATTTCCGGTAAGGGCTGATTTCCCTACTTTCTAAAAGTTTGGCAGCAGCTATACAGTTATGACTATATTTATTTGAAAGATCTCGTTGAGCTTCATAGTTTTGCTGTTAAAAGCAACGTTCTAGCTTTTCTCTACCGTGAGATATAGCCGATTTTCTTGTTTTGGCATCGAAAACTTGTCATTTTTGCAGAAATCAACTAATCCATCACTTCATGAAATAGGCAATCCGTAAAATCAAACTAAGGGCGTCGATCAAGTCTCATAGGGGCAAATTATCTGACGCATGATCGTCTTCCAACAGCTATCCCGTAGGCTGCTACCATAAAAAATGTAGTTATTGCAAAAACACGACCAATTTTTTCCAAAAATTGTGGAGCATTCACCGTGCAAGCTGGAGGGCTGCAACTTAACGAATACGTTTAGTTGCCCCGATTACTGCTTTCTAGCTAAAGTAATCGCTTGACAAATTTGAAAAAATTAGGCAAAACACAGGTTACGTACACATTTCAGATTATTTCTCCATAACGAAGAGCGATTTCACAATAAACAAAAAATCGTCATCAGCTAATTGATGGGGGTGTCGAATTATATAACCGATGTCTCGCGAAAAAATTTACTTGAGTCTGCAAAAAATCTGGAAAATTATACTTCTTCTAAAATGTGTTAAAAATATTTTGGAAACTAACATTAGTTTCATGGTATGCATTAAAAAGAGAAAATGTCAAGCTGCATTTTGATATAAAAATGGCTTCTTAGCTCCAAGTAATGGATGAGTAATAATGGTGCAAACTTTATGTGACCAAAGGGAATCACCACCTTAACATTGCTGAAAACTGCCATTTCAGAAAAGATTGAATTAAAATTTGCTAAAAATATACAAATGTTTTTTGAATAAAATGCCTGCTGGAAATACTCAGACCGAGACACCCGACATGTGCAAGCTACAAACCGCGTCAAAATAAAGAATATCTCTACGTATAGGTTGTTGCACAACATAGAGTGCACTAGCTGATTTACAGGCACGCTAAGCGAAACTGCGAGGGTTTGTGATGCATTACAAACCCGAGTGCTTCGTGAAAGCTTGCTCGCGAATTTTTTGTGGTACAAGGTCGGAGCGAAGCGGAGCCCGAGTACCGAAAAAGAATTCGAGTGCTAAGCTTTACGAAACACTCGGGTTTCACAACCCCTTGCAGTTTTGATTGGCGTGTCCTTAAATTAGATGGTGCGCGAGAAATTGTGCAACAACTTAGTTGGGAAATAGCTTAGTCCAAATTTAAAATACCGGAAATTTGAATTAGACTTGGCGTGCTCAGCGTTTGCATCAGTGAGTATATGTGCAGAACGTTTACTTCAGCAATGTTTTAATAAGGATTCCATTACGGTACAGCGTGCTTCACAAATGCAGTTGTGAAGCACAGTGCACATCGTGCTTCACAACTCGGATGGAGGCACGGGGGTTACAGCACAGCAAATTTGATCTAAGCTATTTCACAATGCAGAAAACCAACTCTCATGATACAATGCAGCAACAACTTAAAGTTCCTGTAGTCTGCTTACCATTAGAGCGTTTGACGGTAGTTGGCCCTGTTTGTAAATCCATTTCAAAGTCTGTCAAATACTATTTCACGTGAAGTAATCAAAGTTTTTATCAGTTTGTACCTACAAAAGACATTTTATCATGCAAAAGTAAATCAGGAACGCCTGAACGTTCGAAGTCTACAGAAAATTTGAACCCTTTTCTACGCCAAACGCAAAGTCGAACGTTCAAATTTACAGAACTGCAATTTTTGCACTAATATTTCAAAAATTCTTGGAATCCAAATTGCGTGCGATTTAATTATACCTTTTTATACTTTTTAATATATAGAAAGTATAAAAGAGATACTTATAGAGAGTATAAGTATAAGAAAGTATAAGAGAGATAAAAGATATTTAGAGATACTTTTTAATTTTGCGTGAGATTTACCAATAAATTGTATTGTTTTTGCCCAAATATTTCCCTATCATTCTAAATTTCGGAACTTTCTCTTCATGATTCAAAACTCTGCGCTGTAAGAAAACTGGTTTTAAAAAATTGGAGCATTAGAGTTTAAGGGGGTCCATTTTATGGCCGATTTTTCGACCATTTCTGATTTTACTCATTTTCACATAGTTTGTCATCCAATTGGTATATTTTAACGAGTTTTTGGAATTGAAGTCGGATTGGCGAATAATTTCATCTCAAAGTTGATGTCAGCATGGGCTAAACATAGGAAACCGAAAAAGTGGTGATTTTTTCCGTGCGCTAGAGAATCTCGCCACCGACAAAATGAAACAGTTCAACGTCCACTTTATATTATAAATACGATCATGAAGGGTGATTCGTAGGAAGCGGAATTTTAATTTAGGCCTTCGAATGTTTTTAATTAATTTTTAATGTTTGAGAGCAGCTAAAT
Source organism: Trissonchulus latispiculum (assembly GCA_030248195.1). Taxonomy (NCBI): domain Eukaryota; kingdom Metazoa; phylum Nematoda; class Enoplea; order Enoplida; family Ironidae; genus Trissonchulus; species Trissonchulus latispiculum. The sequence goes on along the minus strand of JASAND010003146.1, from coordinate 12,689 downwards.
TTTACTGTTTTGCAACGTTGAAATCGGTGGTCAGCAACTTTGATGAGATATCCTGAAAACTGTAAAACCTAATTAAAAATTCTACTCCCCAACTTATGACAAGCATTTTGAATGATACCAATTGATCTTACTTAGCTCTGCCCGATTTCGAGATTTCTCTGGAACGGAAATTTGAACTTTTAGCAAAATTTCGGAAATTCTAGTTTTTTGGCAAATAACATAGAGCTATGGCAACACAGACCTAAACACTGTAATACTATCTATTTGCGCACCATTATTGATGACATTAGGTCAAATTAGGGTGCAAATGTTGCAGGTTAGTACACCCAGTTGGTCGCTGGGGCTAAATATGGGCGTCTGACACCCATAATTAGACAAATGTCGATTTTTCACATTTTTTGAAATATACTAAATTTTATATCAATCGAATGCTCTCAATGTCAGGAACATTTTTTCTTCTTGGACAATGGCCCGCAAAAGCGCCAAATTTAAGTTATCGGCCGTTAAATGATTGTCGTGGTCAAGAGTTTCCAGGCCGGTGCTTCTCCTTAAAATCACTAAATAAGGTCCTAAAATTGACTTTCCCCATTAAAAGCTGCCCTAATTTCTTTGTTTACATCAGTTATTAAACATACAATCGAATGAAGCTCCATACTCAAGGACGTTCAGGTGTAAATTGCTTTTTTGCTGCAGCACCGTCATTTTCACTCTTTTCAAATTGCATGCAGTTAACAGCTGGTTACTCGTTGAGTACTGAACGAAACTCCTCAAAAGTTAAACTCGATGTGCAGGTCATACATGACAAAATATTGTGCTTTATATTAAAATGCATTACATACATTAAGAAATTTTCTGGATTCCTTGGGTCGAAATTTGTCTGCATACGAAACTTTGTCCGGTGTGGAAATTTCCTTGTTTGAAAACTATACGAACTTCGGAACAAATATGCAAACTAGAAAGTTGGCATTTTCGTAATATGCAAATTAGTTTTGACAGTATTTAAGGGAGGGAAGTTTCGTCATTTTGGGTCACTTTCCTAACCTAAATTGGATCTCAAATTTGAAGATACCGATGCTCAGGAGGATCAAGGTTAGAGGTTGGTATGGGGGGTTGCGGATAAATTATTCCTTATGTACACGGTCTTGTTTTGTAATTTGTTTGTGAAAAATTCTGTTGTCTTTGAAATAAATTCGGTTTGGTTTGACTTTTACTGTTAACTTCAAAAGCATACGCTCAGCACGAACCTTGCAATCTTTAACCTAATTTTGATACAGGTTTGGACCAAAATTGCGAGATCTATGGTCGCATCCGATTCGAAAAAAACCCGGAAAATGGTTTTTTCGTGCTCGGATTCATGGATAAAAATGTTCGCTCTGGGTATGTTTGGGAGGCTACTTTCAATTTACCGGTGTCAAAGCAATCGAATGTGCGGTCTATTTCCGGTTATGGGCTTTGAAATTTGAGACTTGATGCGCCATTAACTCAGTATCCGGTTAGACCGGAAGTCAAATTATTTCATTGAAATGTTATTTCGTCTATCCCTAATAAGCATCAACGTCAAATCACTTAATATCTGCTTTAATTTTTGAATGATAGCGTTTTAAAAATGGTTCAAAAATAAGTTATACTGCATGCGACAAAGCTAAGCGTATGGGATCAAATCTCATATCCGGTTTAGCAATTAGACAAAAGAAACAAAATCGGGCAGTTTTTAAAACGCTATCATTCAAAACATTACAGTAGATGTGAAGTAATGTGAGGTTGATGCTTGTTAGGGATAGGCGAAATAACATCTCATTGAAATAATTTGACTTCCGGTCTAACCGGATACTGAGTTAATGGCGCATCAAGTCTCAAATTTCAAAGCCCATAACCGGAAATAGACCGCACATTCGATTGCTTTGACACCGGTAAGTTGAAAGTAGCCTCCCAAACATACCCAGAACGAACATTTTTATCCATGAATCCGAGCACGAAAAAACGATTTTCAGGTTTTTTCGAATCGGATGCGACCATAGATCTCGCAATTTTGGTCCAAACCTGTATCAAAATTAGGTTAAAGATTTTGCAAGGTTCGTGCTGAGCGTATGCTTTGGAAGTTAGCAGTAAAAGTCAAACCAAACCGAATTTATTTCAAAGACAACAGAATTTTTCACAAACAAATTACAAAACAAGACCGTGTACATAAGGAATAATTTATCCCGCAACCCCCCATACCAACCTCTAACCTTGATCCTCCTGAGCATCCGGTATCTTCAAATTTGAGATCCAATTTAGGTTAGGAAAGTGACCCAAAATGACGAAACTTCCCTCCCTTAAATACTGTCAAAACTAATTTTCATATTACGAAAATGCCAACTTTCTAGTTTGCATATTTGTTCCGAAGTTACGTGTAGTTTTCAAACAAGGAGAATTTCCACACCGGACAAAGTTTCGTATGCGACAAATCGACATAAGGAATCCAGAAAATTTCTTTGTATGTAATGCATTTTAATATAAAGCACAATATTTTGTCATGTATGACCTGCATCGAGTTTAACTTTTGAGTTTCGTTCAGTACTCAACGAGTAACCAGCTGTTAACTGCATGCAATTTGAAAAGAGTGAAAATGACGGTGCTGCAGCAAAAAAACAATTTACACCTGAACGTCCTTGAGTATGGAGATTCATTCGATTGTATGTTTAATAACTGATGTAAACAAAGAAATTAGGGCAGCTTTTAATGGGGAAAGTCAATTTTTAGGACCTTATTTAGTGATTTTAAGGAGAAGCACCGGCCACAAAATTCTTGACCACGACAGTCATTTAACGGCCGATAACTTAAATTTGGCGCTTTTGCGGGCCATTGTCCAAGAAGAAAAAATGTTCCTGACATTGAGAGCATTCGATTGATATAAAATTTAGTATATTTCAAAAAATGTGAAAAATCGACATTTGTCTAATTATGGGTGTCAGACGCCCATATTTAGCCCCAGCGACCAACTGGGTGTACTAAATTATTCCTTATGTACACGGTCTTGTTTTGTAATTTGTTTGTGAAAAATTCTGTTGTCTTTGAAATAAATTCGGTTTGGTTTGACTTTTACTGTTAACTTCAAAAGCATACGCTCAGCACGAACCTTGCAATCTTTAACCTAATTTTGATACAGGTTTGGACCAAAATTGCGAGATCTATGGTCGCATCCGATTCGAAAAAAACCCGGAAAATGGTTTTTTCGTGCTCGGATTCATGGATAAAAATGTTCGCTTTGGGTATGTTTGGGAGGCTACTTTCAATTTACCGGTGTCAAAGCAATCGAATGTGCGGTCTATTTCCGGTTATGGGCTTTGAAATTTGAGACTTGATGCGCCATTAACTCAGTATCCGGTTAGACCGGAAGTCAAATTATTTCAATGAGATGTTATTTCGCCTATCCCTAACAAGCATCAACCTCACATTACTTCACATCTACTGTAATGTTTTGAATGATAGCGTTTTAAAAACTGCCCGATTTTGTTTCTTTTGTCTAATTGCTAAACCGGATATGAGATTTGATCCCATACGCTTAGCTTTGTCGCATGCAGTATAACTTATTTTTGAACCATTTTTAAAACGCTATCATTCAAAAATTAAAGCAGATATTAAGTGATTTGACGTTGATGCTTATTAGGGATAGACGAAATAACATTTCAATGAAATAATTTGATTTTCGGTCAAACCGGACACTGAGTTAATGGCGCATGAAATCTCAAATTTCAAAGCCCATAACCGGAAATAGACCGCACATTCGATTGCTTTGAAACCGGTAAATTGAAGGTTGCCTCCCAAACATTAATTGTGCCAAAAGCGAACATTTTTTATCCATGAATCCGAGCACGAAAAACCATTTTTCCGGGTTTTTTTCAAATTTCGGGCTAATACATACAGATTAATACAGATACAGCTATACAGACTAATTTCGTCCCAAGAAATCCAAAAATCTAATCAGCGAAACAGTGTGACCAATCCATCTGGCCGTACAGTTTTTCTGACCTATACGTCAGGTTACCGGACATGGATCGGATGTGACCGGATTTTCGGAAATGTTTTGGGCCGTAGAGCAATATACTAGAGTATGCGTTTATTAGCATGTTGTTTTTGAAACTAAAGCGTTTTTATGAATTTAGTATCCGGTAACCGGATATAGACCGGATATGATGGTTTCAACGGATTCTCCTCCTCCTAATGTTTCTTAAAATATATGCTTTATATAGACTAACTTCAAAGGATAACCCAGGACAATCGCCCAAATGTCTGTTACAAGACTTTTGGTCAGACTTTAGATATTCTGGTTAGGGCAGTTTTGAAGTAATGCATCCGTTGCATCAGCGGTACTGACTGTTATATTATCAAGAAGACACGATGGTAACCAAACTATTGTAATTAGATTTGGATACAAATTAGTTCTACTGCAAGGGATCCTCAACCTCGGACTGAAACGGAATACATGGCAAAGCGACCATTCGTTAAGATGGCTGCGACTGCCAGCTTCCGCAAACACAAAGCATGAAAAATTATATAAACATGCCTAATATATTTCATCTACTGGATCCCTCTGACGATGACTCATTCCGATCCTAACCGCTCTGGCTCATGTGTTTCCAATTCAGTTCGCGACCCCTACGTGTTCTTTTTATATTATACCAATTTTCAATCCTAATTCTCTTTCGTCAGAGTCTAAGGGATTAGGGCCGAAAGACTCTGATTTAAATCATAAATCTGAAGTACTCACGCTTAACTCGTATACTTGTTACGTCCACAAATTTTATGATTAATTAAAACCTACAATCCCATTTGTCGGGTTTTATATATTCTATATGTTGTGAATTATTTCGGTCAGTCTAAGCGTATTTTCATCTGAAATTATAAAAGTGTACTGCTAACTTCACGATAAATTTATATTTCGTCATTTTCATTTGAATTTCTAAAATGTACTGCTAAATTCACGACCGGTCAATCTAAATTATTACTTCTGTGTACGGTCCAAGGCCGGACTAGCTAATTTTCACTATTGATTCAAAATTGAGCGCGCTCTTCAGTTGGGGAGTAATCATTGTTGAGAGTAGGCGGTCCCGTTTGTGCATTCGTATACGCTCCAGTGATTTTGGGCGGGCACTGTCAACTATTGTCTGGTCGGATTTGATCGTCTGGGTTAGTTTCTATTGTTTTGTTTAAAATTTGCTCTGGTGTCTACTGTACTTTCTTTGTAGAGCAGTGTCTTTTCAATTTATTGTTTTCGTGCTATTTTGTGTGAATCAGAGAGTAAACTCGTACTTTTGATAAAGTAAATTTTGTATTTTGAATTAGGTCGTTCTTTCTTTGCTGTAGGCTAGGGTAATCTGACGTTAGGTGTCTTGGCATGCGCACACTCAGAGAACCTTTGCAATCTTCGAAATTTCCAGAAATTCGCTTGTCGGGAGTCACGCTCTAAGAGCGTACTTTCTACAGGTTTATTTCTGTGATTAAATTGTTTGTCCAGAGATTTACTCAGCTTAATCTCTACAATGTGATTCTGCACCTTATATAGTATTTTAAGTGCAAGTCAATCTGTTACATTACGAGCCAGTCAATTGCCGATTCTGGGAATGATAATGCATCTTCCGCTGCGAGTGACGAATACATGTAAGCAATAAGATCACTATTTTGTCCTCTATATAACCCTCTAATTCCTGATATTTATACACGCTCTATTTATCCATCCTTTCCCTCCCTTTTATATAGACTAACTTCAAAGGTTAACTCAGGACAATCGCTCAGATCTCGGTTACAAGAGTTTTTGGTCAGACTTTAGATATTCTGGTTAGGGCCAGTTTTGAACTAATGCATCCGTTGCAGCAGCGGTACTGACTGTTATCTTATCAAGAAGACACTATGATAACTAAACTATTGTAATTAGATTTGGATTAGACCACGCTTCGCCGACTCGAGGAAGAGCTTGGCCAAAGTGGTGTCCGACGGAGGTGGCAAACCAGCCAACCGATGGGCCCCTATTAGTTCTACTACAAGTGATCCTCAACCTCGGAATGAAACGGAATACATGGGAAAGCGACCATTCGTTAAAATGGCTGCGACGGCCAGCTTCCACAAACACAAAGCATTGTGTATCAGACCGCAGACTGATGTGAACGTTACTGGAAGCGAAGCCCATTATATCTGGAGGTATCCTTATCTGACAAGGCAAACCTTCGTAAAAGTGGTGGTCGCACAAAGGCGTGGTGTCTTGAAGTTTTTGAATATTTTGACACTGACACTGTCGGTTTAAAGGCCCCTGAGCTCACCCCCAGCATGTCGGCGGTCCTCCCGTAAAGTCTCAGGGTTTTCCGGAAGTTGGGAATAGAGAAAATTCCGAAACAACCGTGCCCGGCCCTCTCCCAAACGGTTCCTCCTGAATCTGACCGAAACTGTTAGCCGGCCAAAGCATCAAATGTCAAGCAAAGACGTCCAACTTGAAGACATTCAACGTATTTTCTTGCAGCAGTGTTTTATGCAAGTTCTCGAGGAGATAGTGATGGGATACATACATATGAACATGAGTTACATTTGTGACGCTAAGCCTACGTATAAGACAGAACTAAAAAGTAACATTTCATGTATGATCGACATAACGTTGTGATTGGCTATTTTCGTGGTTTAGAATGAGTCATCAGAGATGTGTAAACTTCGAATTTATTGCAGAACTAGCTATGAATGAGAAAGAAGAAGAAAGTCATGTACCACCGAAGGTCCGAAAAATTCGGACCTCCGGTGGGACTCGAACCCACGACATTTTGCGCACTAGGCAAACGCTCTGCCAACTGAGCTACGGAGGCACAGTCTCATCAAGCTTCGTCGGAATTCGTGTACCAATGTACATGACTAAGTATGTACATGACGCAAGTAGAAACAAAGTGGAGGAAGAGCAAGCTCAAGGGCCGTCGCACTTGTTCTACAAATATAAATGAGAAAGAAGAAGAAAGTCATGTACCACCGAAGGTCCGAAAAATTCGGACCTCCGGTGGGACTCGAACCCACGACATTTTGCGCACTAGGCAAACGCTCTGCCGACTGAGCTACGGAGGCACAGTCTCTTCAAGCTTTGTCGGAATTCGTGTACCAATGTACATGACTTTAGTAGTATAGTATGCACATTTCGACCCTGATTTCGAGGGATGAGCGAGTTTTAGAGTTTCGACTTTTGATTCAAATGGACCCGTGACGGAGTAAGTGTGCTTATGACGTAGTCTAAGCCAGCTTGTAGTCCCCGTTTTTGGCTACGTGCTAAACAGTTAAGCCAGAAAAGTTCGACCCTGATTTCGAGGGATGAGCGAGTTTTGGAGTGTCGACTTTTGATCGGGAGGGAGGGCATCAGACGTGGAGCGGGTGGGTGAGACGTCGTTAGCCAGCCGACGTGGTGCTTTGCGACGTGGTGCTTTGAGAGATGATTGTGAGAGCAAAAAACTTCAAATTTATAATGCAATATAGTTGAGAATAAAATGAGAAAGGCACAGTTTGAGCAAAGGAACCTGGAAAGCAAACAAGTGCCACTGAACAACAGTTTTCCGTGTAACTGCTGCGGTAGTTTTGATTTGAAAATGAACACTATTCCATATACATTTATATTTTGTGCATCGTGTGGTTATGTAATAGAGAGATTAACCGATTTCTGCGGACCGCATTATGAAACATCAAACAAATTGCAATGTTCAGTTACTGAACACAACCGGTTGAATCATTTCATAAACAAACTAAGTCAATTGCAACAAAAAGAAGTTGTAGATATTCCGCCAGAAGTGTTTGAAGATATAAAGGCTGAGCTACGAAAACAGAAAATTTATGATTTCTCAACAATTACTCCAAGCTTTCTCAAGTTTGAAATTCTAAAAAGACTTGACAAAACCAAGTTTCCAGACAAAAGAAAATTTTATAGAAAATACTACAAAAATGCAAATTACTTAATTTTCCTGCTGACAAATAAAAAGCCTTTAGTTCTGGACACAGAAACGTCAGAATATTTTATAGACCTTTTCGGAAAAACACAAGTGATTTTCAACCAGTTGAAACCAGTAGACAGAAAGAACTTTTTAAATTATGATTTCCTAATTGCAAATTTATGGAAATAAAGGGTATTCCAAAAGAGTTTCATCCTCAACTACTCAAAAATAAGGAAAAGATTAGAGAGCAAGACAAACTGTGGAAGCAGATTTGTGAAAAGTTAGGCTTGACATTCGTTCAAACTATTTGAACCGAAACAGGGAGAGCTTCAGATTCGAAGTGGGCGGGTGGAGACGCCGTCAGCCAGGACCTCTCTCTTGGGGTATAGGTAGGAGAGAGCGTCCTTGGACTGGAAGTACTTAAGCATTGTTGTGTTGAGGCATCTAAAGCCTCTGTTAACCCCAGGCTGTGTCTTTCTTGTATAAAGCACTTGCTTGAAATTTGCTGGAGTATAACTGTTAAGCTTCTTGCTAACCCCTTTGTGGGATATCTTTTTGGTGTCACCGGAAGCTATGTAAGTTTTGCTGCAGAGTGCAATTAGTTTTTCTCCCCTCCATTCCTCCTTGAATAGGCCCGGTATTCGCTTTTGCTTCGAATCCTGTACAAAGAACTCGACTACAGCTTTTTTCCAACTATCAGACTTAACTGATGGAATACAACTGTTCAAATCAGTTTCCGTGCATGCAAAGTACAGCGAGTCTGTATCCATCTGACACAGCTGGAAAGTATCTTTTTCCAAATGTTCCTGGAGACAGTCGTAGTAAAATTGAAGCATCCTAAGCTTGGCATATTGGTATACAAAGAATCCCACCAGTTCAGGAAGCCGATGCGCAATTTTCGCTTTAGCGGTATGCGTTTCATATATTCCATTTCCTAAATCATCCAGCCTTCGAAAACGCCAACTGTTAACCTCTCTGCTAGCTGCAGCTCCTTCACAGAACTTAACGTTCACATGTTTTTCAACATTAGTGATTGTCCGTCCGTAGTATGAATTGCCTAGAAGCTTGAACATTTCTCCCTTGATGGAGTGATCTTGGTCGGTGTCGGCTGCCGAGCGGTGTCTCGTTACCTCATCACCCAAGTGCTTAAAACATGTTTTTTGCTTAAACTCTATTGCCCTGTGAATTTTTGTTATAACAAGCCCCTTCTTCAGGTACCACCTTATTAGTGGTGTCGCTAGAAGGATCTTTTTTCCAAAATAACTTCCAATCAAACATCTCCGCGGACGATGCATAAGATCCTTGTCCTCGCAAAATGCCTTCATATGGTCACCAATATCGTCTCTCGTGACTTCGACGTTTTTGAAAATGGGAGTCATTTCCGCGAACATCTCTTTCTTTCCTTCTGGCACTTCTATGTCTAATTCGACCAATCCAAACAGACGATTCGCTTTAATAAGGGCCACCATTTTCTCCATCGACAGCGACGGCCCTTTCTTCGGTAAAGAGAAATGCTCCTTTACAAACGCTTTCAGGTCGGCGTTGTCTTTTGATTCTTCATCAAATTCGCATTCCCATTTTTCAAGAAGATCGAAACCTCCATCTTTAATTGCCTGGGCGACCCTTTCAGTTCTTTCCCTTCTTTTAGTTCTATCTCGTGCATCTTGATTTCTGTTCAACTCGCAACCATGACCGTGGAAGTAGCACACATGAAACTGGAGGACGAGATTCTTTTCCGGGACCCACCCATCTACTTTTGCCGTATCCACAGTTTTCTGACCTCCATTGTAGGCGTGTTCTACCAGAACCCCCATCTCTTTGGACATGTACTCTAGCCACATTATTTCTTTTCCCCCCTTTTGTAGCCGCCTTTGGAAGTTTCCATTCTCTGTTGGATTCCATTCAGCGTAGAGACCTGTGGGCATTTCTTGCATGAGGCACCACAAGTAGAGCGCGTTTCCGTCGTACCCAAAAATCTGCTTCACCTTTTGGCCTTTGATGTCCGTTATTCCGACTTCGTGATATCGGTGAAATACTATGCTGAGACCGCCGACAATGTTATCCCGTAACAGTGTGTGCCAATGTTGGGTGGACTTATTCCAAAAGGGGAGAATTGTATGTTTAGGGAGTTGGTTCATCATGTGCTTGTAGGCGAGTCCGGGAAGAGAAATGGCTCCACCTTTAAACATGTCAATATCCATGGTTTTCCAGAAATCCACCATCTTTTGTACCGCCTGTAGAAAGGGCTCGACGTCTCTATTGTTGTACCAAATAAGCAGATCTCTCATTGTCTTCATGTTGTTTTCCCGCCAAATTTGATCCAGAGCTGTGAGTCCTCAACGGTGATCTGTTCTTGTCTCAGTGAGGAATAGAATTGGTCGAAACTTGGGAAACCTTGGTTCAAGAACTCTAGAGATGTGAAAGCTTCGTATGGAAAGACGCCTTTTTCCTGAGGAATTTTAAAACTTTGCAACCATTTAGCATAAGAGGTCCCAGCGGCTAGATAATTTGTAATGTCAAGAAAGTATAGTTTTTGAGTGCAAAGAGCCATGTAATTATTGTTCTTTTTGATTGTGTTCCCAACCCGGTCACCGCTCTTGACCATTTCTGCAATGAGATATGACTTTATGAGATTCAGATCAAATTTGCCAGAATTGAAACCTAACACAGGAACAGCCTTTAGCCAGCTGTCAAACTCAGCCTTAAGCTTGTCGTGTTTCGTTAAGCCCGAAATAGTGGTTTCATAAGCTTGTGTGAGTAGTTCATAAGCTTTATCAGCAATTTTTTCCATATATGCTTTCATTCTAACCACTAAGTCTTGCGGATCACCTGTACTAATAAAACACTGCGGCTGCTTAAATCCGGGAAGATTGGATGCTACAGACACTGAAGCTGGAACCAGTTCTTGCTCGTAAATGAGTTTTGGTCCGTTTTTATAAGTCGTGGATTGAAACGTGCACTCGAAATCATAAGCTATCCTGAAGGGGTAGTACAATTCAGGCACGGGAATACCAAGCTCACTGATTCTCTGAAGAATTGACTTTCCAGGTCCAGCTCCTCCTCCTGGAAATGTGTGTTTTATTCCCTTTTCACAATTACTTGAATGGCGCATGAACATTCCGTGGTGGTGAAATAGTTTATCGCAATTGGAGCACTGCCATGTCTGTGTGAACCTCCTCAAATCTTTTATGAAGCAAAAATGGTTTTCGTAAACGTTTACGGCCATCTTTTTAGAGTGCTTTCCTACTGGCCGACGAATTAGTGTTGCAACAGCCTCATTTGAGTCATCAGTAGGCCCTAGGTCATACACAAATATTTCTATGTCAAACTTCTGCTCAAGGCCGTCTAGCTCCTCCAGGCGGACGCCACAAAACTCCTTTCCAGGAGGAAGCCACTGTCTGATAAGCTGATCAGTTTTACGTTGGAGCGCGTGAATGTCTGCACCAGGCGCAAGTGCAAGACACCGAAAGAAACACTTGTCATCCTCGTATGGCTTCCCAGTGTTGTCGTCCTTGATTAAGGAATTGATTCCTCTGTTGTTTCTGACATAGTCTGGGAGATACCTCGAAGCGCCTATGGGGAATGATCTGAGCTTGTTTACGTACAAACATGCGTTGGTAATATTCGAAACTGTCCATTTTGTGTTTGGACGCTGCTGTCTTGCCCACTCCAAAGGATCTCCTTCGTCTAGCTTGCTCAATGTTTGGTTCAAGTCACCTTCGTTGGAAATATGGATTGGTTCATTAAAATACCTACTGTTGTTTGATGCATAGTAGTATTGTAGTTGTCCATTTTCTCTATTTTTGAGAACAAAGCCAAATGACAGGTTCAGCTTGAACTGCCATTGTTGTACGTGGAAAATTGCTTTTAGCAACTCCTTGATTTCCGGCAAATTCTCCAGTCTAAAATTGTACCTGTTTTGAACACCTTTCTGCGAGATGACATATCGGGTTCTGATTCTGCTCCAATTGTCTTTGTAAAGTTTAATAAAATCATCCGATTTATCGATTATCCAATCCTCGATTATCCTATTTTCAAACTCCGGATCGTCCTCACTGGGCAATTTTGATATATGCAAATTTCGAAAATCGGTTGGATCACCTGCCTTCGGTTTACTTCGATGAGTTTTAAGATGTCCTTGGTAGCCCTGTATTGTCTTGAAGGTTCTGTCGCACTGTTCGCAGCGGTGTTCTGCTGTATGCACAGCTTTGATGTGTCTTGTTAAGTGACTCTTTTGTTTAAAATGCTTTTGGCACATTTGACAAACATGCTCTGTATTGGAACGAGCGTTTGGTGTGTCCACGGTTTCAGCGGGTTTCGGACTTTTCTTGACATTGGCATGCGCGACTTTAGCATGCCTAAATAGATCTCTTTTCGAGCCAAAGCTCTGGTGGCACTTGTTACAGGCGTAGCCTCTGCACTGCTGCTCAATGTGTTTATTAAACCATTTTTTGATGTTTGTATAGCTTGTGGCACTCCAGGGCAATGTAACCGTTCTACATTCCGCTGCAGTTTGCGTTTGGTATTTTCAAGATTGCTTTCCTCCAGCAACTTTCTGAAATACATTATTGTTCAACTCCAAATTTAAAGGAATCAAGGATGTATACCAACTATTCCGTTTGTTATGGCCTTTAGAAATGTGTTTATTGAACCAGCACCGCAATTTATGGCGCTTTTGGCAAGTGGACATTGTAGTTTTTCTGGGCGCTGTTGCAGTCGATGCTTAATTTCTCCAAACTTTAGTCGCTTCTGACTACGCTT
>JASAND010003144.1:0-48939 GCA_030248195.1 Trissonchulus latispiculum | reverse complement strand
ATCTAGCTTACATCATGTAGCTTATTTGTTTATGTAATCAGTTGTATTGTAATCGTCGTTGTGACCAGTCGGCCTGTTGAGCCATCCTTTGTATTTACTGCCGTATTTCTTATTTGCCATTAAAGAAGCCGTAAGTTCTTAGTAAATCATGATGGTTATTTATCTTTATTAGGGTATCTTTAGTTAGGGATCTTTCTTTTCTTTGATCGAGTTGCACCCTAGGTAGTCTAGGACTAGAACCTGCATTCGTTCCGCCACTTAGTTGCCGGTTTAGTTACCGGACAGTAAACCGGTAGTTAACAGTATATTTAATATTTGGAACAATTGGGAATTCGAATACGATAACCCCTAAAAACTAGAACCTAAAAACGAAAATGTGATGAAAAGGTAATCCATTCATATCTTAAAAATCCACTATAACAAAACCCCCATAACATGTAAAACAAGTAGTGCCCAAAAAGGGCAAGATTCCTTTACAGAGAACTGTTTGAATGAGGCTTTTGCTGCTATGTTCCTCGGACTTTGGCTGCTATGAAGCGAGTGACATTTTTCATGACTGACTTTACGATCGATCACTACTCCCGATACAAAATATATTTGTGTTTCTGCCGTTTTCTGCCGCTTTGTTTCTGCTGCTAATAACTTCAAACGTATATCATACCGCTATGCTTGCGTTCTAAGCCTGGAAGCGCTTTTAATTCTAACAATCGTTCGCTTTCTAGCTACAGCACACGGACACGTGATAAGTCCGACTAAGCACTTTCAATTTCAGTCATTATTGAGGGGCTGAGACCACTGAATACAGAATTATGCTAATTTTTCCCCACCCCCATGCAATTCTTTAATCCGGCAAACCGGGGAAGCCTTGCACCAACACAATTGCATTAATATTAACGAGAATGTTATTGCCAGCAAGATCTTTGGAAGCGGCTGATCGATAACTGTACTTGACACGAGAGCTATTAAAAATCTAAGACATCTAATTCTAGCTTTGCAGACATTTCGTTGCAAAACAAATTTGCATATTGTGCATGCAAAAAATGGTGCATAGCTAGGCCTGTGTTAAACATAGGCCTTTTCCAACGGCAACACAGCACTAACACACAAAAGATACTACACACCCATATAAGGTATTCCGGCTCCAGCCGGAATAAATATACTCTGTAGAAAACATATCTATTCAATAATCGGTAAGACATACAAAGTATACAGTGCATGAAACATATTTGTATGAAAACATACATTTTAAGAAAGTGCAGACGTGCATACGAAGATCGCTCTTTACAGTCGCAAGAAAGTGTTCATTTTACAGCTTATTTTGATGCTGTTCAAGGTTTCCACACACGCACCAACAAACCACAATTTTGTTCTTACCCATGTTGGGACTAGTAGCGTTATACTCTCCCAGACTACCGCACTGCGCAGCACGAGCATATTTGTTCATGTGCTGGTAAACTGTTTGAGCAAATAGACCTCCTACCTAAAATCAAGCGTCCATAATTAATTTCTTTATATTCTTCTTATATATAGTGCAATTATGCACTCTTGCTAAAATGGTCAGCCATGTAAAATGAAACAAAAATACGATCTGCTTTCTGTATTGAGAAAACCAATAAAATAAACTCTATTTTTTTCATTCCATGCACAATACAAAGGCTAAGGCGACGATACTAAGGCAGACGCACACTTGAGCCTTAAAAGATGTGCACTGATGTCCACTCCTCGGGCAGACGGACACCTTCTTTAACATCAATTTTTGCTGGCAGGAAAAAGACATGCATCTACTAAGGCAGACGCACACCTTACAAAAGTGCACAGTTCGTGGACATAACCTCATTACAATTACATTACTGTGGTGAGGTTCTACTGTATGCTGTTACAGTCTCCAGATTATTGACCTCTCGACATTGATGGATGAGGTGGTAAATGACGAATTTAAGATAGTTGGCATGAACAATGCCTCCCATAGTGAATGTGTTGATCAAGCTTCGTGAAGTCGTGTATAAAAGTTCAAAATTACTACTTTAAAGAGGTTGAATTTAATTGAGATCTTTTGCGCTATCTTTTGATTTTATTACCTTAGAGATTAGAAATTTTGAAATTTTGTATGGGTGCATACTGGAGGCTGATGAATTCAAAAATTTTGAGTTTTAGTTTCGTAAGGAAGAACAAAGGGAACCAAAAAAATTTTTGAAAAACGTTTTTCTAAAAATTTGCATACAGGGGTTTCGTTTTCAGGGGCGCTGAGCAGGAATCTGAAATCCACTTTTCGATTCAGCTTTTGATAGTTTAGTATATATGAGCCTACATGTTAAGCTTATACTGATCTAACGAAAAGCTAGAAAAATCGAAAAACGATTTTCAGATTTGAGCTCAGCGCACATCTGTAATGCAAGTTTTCAGCAAAATATTTTTCAAAAATTTTTCGCTTTCCCTTGGTCCCCCCTCCTTATCAAACTAAAATTTAAAATTTCTAAATTTCTAATTTCTAAGGTAATAAAATCAAAAGATAGCGCAAAAGATCTCAATTAAATTCAACCTCTTTAAAGTAGTAATTTTGAACTTTTATACACGACTTCACGAAGCTTGATCAACACATTCACTATGGGAGGCATTGTTCATGCCAACTATTTTAAATTCGTCATTTACCACCTCATCCATCAATGTCCAGAGGTCAATAATCTGGAGACTGTAACAGCATACAGTAGAACCTCACCACAGTAATGTAATTGTAATGAGGTTATGTCCACGAAATGTGCACTTTTGTAAGGTGTGCGTCTGCCTTAGTAGATGCATGTCTTTTTCCTGCCAGCAAAAATTGATGTTAAAGAAGGTGTCCGTCTGCCCGAGTAGTGGACATCAGTGCACATCTTTTATGGCTCAAGTATGCGTCTGCCTTAGTATCGCCAGCTAAGGCTAAATAACTAAACAGAGATTTAGCAAGTGTGACGAATTTTTAACATTATGTCAATTCAAGAACTTGGTTTGTGCCTTTTGAAGGAGTCAACAACAAAATAAACCCTGTTGTGCGGAAATGACAACTCAAATGCAAGGTATATTTTGAAGTGCATTTATTGTTGCGGCAACCGTTTGATTGTTTCGTCAGTAACCAGTCAGTGCAGTGAGCTTAGTTAGTTAAGCCCATTAGTTTGCTACTGCATAGGGATTTTATTGGACTCAGCAAGCAACACTGTCAAATGAAATAACATGTCGCTATATTTTTACTTTACTACTATTTATACCGTAACGCATTAAGATTCAAAGCATTAGTAATTGTACATATGCATTACAGACATACTGCAATCAAAATTTCAAGGCACATAATGAAATTCTCATTGAAATACATTGAGGCATAAAGTTTTTCTTCCATAATGTTATTTATGATTTACATATTTCTTTCTAAATTCAGCCTTGCCCAACTTACATTATCAAAAAAGCAATCAACTCCTTTGGGAGCTGCCTGTTTTAGACTTTGAGCAAGATCAACTTTTTTGTAATTAAATGCATGATCAAACCCAGCCGATCTCAACCAAGCAACTTTGTCATCCGTTCCTGCGTATCCAATCACATTCAATCCCTAAAAATAAAAAATAGTGCAGCCACATTTGGCGACTGTAGTTCTTTGCCTATAGAAAATCTTGTATGATACTTGTTACCAGGTTGAATAAAAATAAATGCTAAATATAAATGAAAATATGAATAAATATGAATAAAATACTACATAAATAAAAAGAATAAAAGTACATTTTACCAGGATTTTCCCAATTTGCCCAACAACGCTACCAACAGCTCCTGAAGCTGCGTTCACCACCAATGTTTCTCCGGGTTTCGGTTTTAAAATTTCAAAGACTCCATAATAGGCTGTATTTCTAGAACAGGACCCGTCTAATTAGTGGTTCGAAATGAGAATGAAATTGGGGTTTTTAAATGAAGAACTTTGTCAAGATACACGGGTATTCACAAGCGTGAGATCTCCTTTGTCAAGCTAAGCGCCTAACTAATAAGCTAAGCTAATAACTGGACTATAATTATTAGTAGGATTCCACTTGGTATAATCAAAAATTTGCAACGTCAGCTCACATTCCTGAAGCGCCACTTTCTAGTTCATGAAATACTTGATTTTTGGAAAAATTTGGCATTGTCTAAAATTGCAATATTTTAAGACGTCTTCGAAAAAAACTACTGCTAAAACACAAACCCAGGCATTCCTAAAACTCCAAGTGAAACAGAAATTGGATGTTCCAAAGCTTCTTCCTGAAGGATGATAGGAACAGATCCGCCAAACTGTAACAACAAACATAAAGCTAAAAATTCATAAAACTAAAAAGAATTTAGCCCTTATTAGGTTGACTTTCAAACCGTAATGGTAATTTCATAATCTGGATGCCTGATTTCATACAAGTAAATCCTTAGTTTCACAACTAAGATTCGTTTATGGTTCGCGAATTTGAGACAAGAAATCACAGCATCCTCTACGATACTTATGTTAGCAGTTATCACCTCCTCACCAGACAAAAGTTGTAAATATTTGGACAAACTCTCAGTGAGAAGTGACGAAATCAAAAATTTGGCGGAGTCCCCTGACGGCTGCACGATTCCTTCAGGTGACTCATGTCTACCTGATTTTGATAACGTACGTCTGATTTTGGTAGTGCGTGCTGAATAGAAAATCCAAGGAACTAAATGTAATGGCAAGAGGAAATGTTGAAGACATTGAAACATTTGGTTTGATTAAGTCTCGAAAATATTGCATTCGAGCTGATATGCTTGAAAACAAAAATAAAAGATGCTCAAAACTGAACCTATAAGCTAAAACCTATAAACTTAAGCCCAACCCTGCGTCTAATATGTTGCGGGACTATTGGAAAAGTGATATTTTTACAGTTTCATCTCTATTATTTTATTATTTTAGCAAAAAGTCATATGCTTGTGTATTTTGTACCACTGCTTGAATGAGGTTTTTGCCCGGATATAACTGCAGTACTGGATGTGGTGTGGTTCTGCAGTATAGCTGTAGAACTCTTAGTTGTTAGAGTTGCTAAGTTTCAACAGGGACAGTATTAGCATCGCAACCCTTGAAAATCTCAGTTAATTGTTTCAGCAACCCTATTATGGTTATCGGATAGTCATCAATTATGCTTTACGTAATAAACATAAAAGATCTAAATTGGAAGCACATATTTCAATCAAGAAAACGATGCCAGTCATATTCTTACTGCATATCTGTTGCTTTCACCATAGATGGTATGAGTTCTCCAGCCAAAATGATTGGCGATCAGTTTACCAACTGGAAACAGTGGATCTTTGCTTTCTATAATTCTAGAAAGTGAAGAAAATTTTTTATAATAAAGACGAAGATATTCTAATATTTGGGAGCTCAGCCTCTCTGATAATAGTGACGTGAAGTATGGTTTATGTTTAAAATAAAGTATGGACAAACTACGTTCATTAAAAGCTAAGATTTGAAGAATGATTCTCAAGAAGCAGAAATTCTCAAGGTATTCATTCGTTCCCAGGCCCATTTCTGCTCTACTTAGTTATGCATGCCTTGCCTTCAATACGTGTTGGTATTGAATTTATGTTTAAATATAACTTTTTTAGGTATAACTTATATGCCACATGGAATTACATTTTGCATGGCCTGGTGACAGCAACTATAACATATAATCACATTATAATTCTTATTTTTCTCATTGTTTAATGTATTGAGATAATGTTCATTACACTACATGCATTTTATTTAACTTCTCACTTAGCTATTTGAAATCCAACCATAGGAGAACCTTCTGGAAGCATATTGCCAAATAGCCTATAATAAAAACATGAACATCGATTAGACACTCAATTAACTGATGTATTAAGATTGGATTATAATTTTACTAAACTGGTTTCACAGATTGCATTTCCAGTCTTTACTCGATACAAAATCTGTAACAGTATTAGGACGCTGACCTGTTGTATGGATCAACACTCCACATTACTGCTTCTGCCAGAATCTCTGAAACAGCAAAATTACTTAAACTCAGAACTGGTTTTAGGAGGTAACTATTTTCAAAAATTGAAAGTACAAGGAAAGATTTCAAAAATAATCATAAAATGAACAAGTTCATAATGTGATCGTGATCTTACTCATTCGACTAAGAAATTGTATTGTGATCTACAATTTTGCTTCGGAGTCATCCTTCTGTTTATCTTTATGCTCGGCTTCTATACAATGGCTTCGATAAATGAATGTTTATTGTTTTTATTAATTTCGAGCCAAGAAGCCATTTTTTCCGAAATCAAAATATCGATTACTTCTCGATCTGCATAAAATGCACGATTAAACAAAAAATGTAAATTTGAGTACTTCACAGAACAAACAACGCAAGAATATTGTTAAGAATACTTGTTTTAATATATTTCAAACCTTTATCCTTCAGAGGAGGCAATTCTTCTTCGACTACCGCAAAGTCCTCTGGCTTCGGAGCTCCAACAAACCTTTTCTTCATTACCCATACTTTGGCTTTCACCATATTGATGAGGCTTGGCGTAATTAACTAGAACTACTAATAGTTTTCGAAGTTTACTGTCTGCATTGTAGAAGTATATACAGTATGTTTTAATTCTCACGAGGTCTACTTCCCAGTCTGGTTCATGCTGATCATGGAGCACGCCGGTTCTTGTTTTTCCTATATGGCTACATTAAGACTCGTAGCCAGGTGACGGGTCGAATGGTGAAATTCCATCCCCTAAATTGCAGATCCCCCAAAACCTTTTCCTGGAATGTGTAAGTTGCTATGTTTATAAATATTAACGACGCAAAATTCACAGTACAATGACAAAACTTGCTTGTCACACTAGATTGAGTATCAAATTCCTTCGTAGGCATGGTATGACCAGTTTGCATGAACAAAAACGTGATGAGCCTTAGTCCTACTTCAAAAAATGGTCTTTAAAAATTGCGTAGACAAATTTTTCAGCTTCTTGATGCTCTACGCCCAGGTCACCCAAAATTTTTTACACCCCAAAATGTTTTTCTGGTTACGTTAACGGTAAACTTATGGTTCCACTGTTTTTGTTTCGGTTATTCACTTGCTAGTGCCCGAGGAACTAAACTAAAATGCACGAAAATTAGCAGTGACTTTAGTTGTACAAAATAAAATTAGAAAAAATTTTAATCTTGCTGTTTTGGGTACTTCCGAGCAAATGCTCAAGACCCATACAATATGTGATCATACATGTACTGCTGTCAAATTTTATAGTGATAAAACTTGCAAGCTGAAGAGTACACAGCAACAGAAAAAGTAAATATTAGCTATTATCAGAAACCTGGTTTCAGGAACATTTGACAGCATGGAGCCAGTTAACACTGTGCTAAACTGTCGTGATCTGTGCAGCAGCATTTGCTGAAATAAAAGACAATAAGAATTCACGACTGTGTAGTGTAGAAATCCAGGAAATTAATTTATCTTTGATCAGCTGTTATGGTTATCCTGTGATATGTATTAAATACTTGCTATGCAAATATGTCATAACCTAGTCATAACCCACTAGAATGACTGACCAACGTAGCAGTCCACTAGCAGCCATTTGAGGAATCCCTTTGTGGCAATGGAGTAAGGTCCCCAAAAGCTTATGAACCTTGTTTAACAAAATTTTTTCCGACTAGGTACTTGTGAAGTTTCTTGTCTGCCCAAACTGTTGCCAAGGCCTTTTTTCTACTTATGAGCAATTTCTTTCCGTTTTATTTAAACTGCGAGAGACATAGACAACTAGCTTTTCTTCTCCCTCCGACCTCTGTAATAAATAGGGCTGCCTCTAACCCTTGACTTGAAGCGACAAAATCTAACTTTAAGGGAAACCTGGGGTTGTAATGAATCGTTAAACTTGACTTTGAAATGGAACTGTTTAGTTCCTCAAAAGCATAATGTTCTACTTTACCCCAACTCCAGCTGGTATCTTTAGTGCGCAATGCATTGAAAGGTACAATGACGGCAGCCATGTGGGGAATGAAGCGACTGTAGTAATTAATCCCACCCAGAAAACTTTCAGTTTCTTTACATCTTAGGTGGCGGCATATTTCGGATTGCTTTACCGTGGGAATGGATTCCAAATCTGTCAGTAACATAGCCCAGGTATTCTACTGAATCCTGAAAAAAGGAGCATTTGGTGAGGCGCCCTCGAAATCCCTTTTTGCTAGTCTGGTGAAAACCTTCTCGAGCAGTGCAAAATGCTCATTTGAATCTTTGTCAGTAATAAGACGTCGTCTAGATACCAAGCGACCCCTGGAATACCCTGAAGGACTTTATCCATTAAACTTTGATATACAGCTGAAATTCTAAAGGGTAGCCACGTCCACCTGTACAAATCTTTGCCAGTATTTATTGCTGTCAAATCTTTCGATTCGTGGTCTAGAAACAGCGAATTGAATGCTTGCAAAAGGACTAAATTTGTAAACTTTTGACCTCCAATTATCACGTGGAAACACTCGGGCTTGGTTGTGGATGGCAATCAACTTTTTGAAAGCTGGGTTGAGCGTTACTTTGTAGTCTCCACATATTCTATTTTCGTCAACTAGTTTCGGGAATAGTTTTTCTTCGAGTCCTTCTGATTTAAGAGACAACAGCGAAAATTGATTTTCGAGGTCCAAAACTTTTTTCGGCGAAGCCATTCCAAAGCCATTTTTCGGAAAATCAAATATTGCAAGATTTCGACAGCCTCAACAGCGCTGCGGCGTCAGTCAAGTATTGTACTACAATAGGACATTTTATGCCTAACTGGGAGCTCTCTGCGGCATCTCTGCCTACGCACAGCAACGAAAAGGGCAACCAGACTGTTTTGAACACAAATTTTTCTCAACTCATGCAACCAATTAGAAAACGGCTTTCCACAAGCTTTTTTGGGACAATTGCCGAGGGCTATTTTTCATGGTTTCGCGTTTTGTCTCTGTTCGAGGGAAATAAGCTTCCTAACTTGAAAATTTTGACGAAAATCACTCAAAATGTACGTTTTTCTCAAAATCTTGAGCTTACCTGATCACTAAAAGATTTTAGAAGAAATAGACCTCGGGAAGACTTTTCTTTTGAAGCCTGAGCATTTCTTTAGCTTTCCCACATTCCGATAAATCGGAATGTTATCGCGTATCCAAGTCGAAGAGTTGAAATGAGACAGGCATACCCTGCCTAGCACTAACAAGCACATTCTAACCTTTAAAATGATATAAAAAATATCGTTGAATTTCAAGAATTGAGCAAATTACAGTCTTTCAAAATCTGCTGCAAATACCCGAACCAGCACCGTAAGCGCATGAATACTGGTAACCTAGTCCTAGACGCCTTGTCCAATTCTATTCACAGCTTTTGGGGAGTCTCCATTAAAAACAAGCTAGGAAGTAAGGCAGCAACCAATTGAAGCTAGAACCGCTAAGCCAAATGTGGTGTTAAAGCTGCCGTTAACCAAACCAACTAAGAAGCCATACCATTCAATTAACAGTTTTTTACTTAATATTCAAATTAACTGAGCAACATTTTTTTGAAAAGGCGACAGCTATTATATACTACTAAAGTTCTGTTCTTGATGAAAACTTTTTCTGAAGCTTCTCAGTATTTCCTGTGTGTTTCCACCAGAAGTCTAGCCTTTCCTGAAAAGCGTTTATCTTAACTTCTGGCTGCAAGGAGATAAGGAACGTTCTCGGCATTGTTGGAATGAACAGTGGCCAATTAAAAGCTTCGCCCATAGATGGGTCCCTAAAACGGAAACAAGCTTCTATGAGTCATCTTAGGCGGAGGTCAAAAATAAAGCAGAATTTGAATTTAAATCGTGAACACGAATACCTACTTATTTAATAAATTTTTTCTGCTGCACCTCAGCTCAGCAGGTTTCTTGTTTTACTCAGCTCGAGTCCCACCTCACACGTAGTTTCCTTAATAAAGATGCCTTTAAGGAGAGATCCCTTCCTGCACGCTGCTATGTGAGGTAAGTCATTTAGAATTTTACATGTTAATATTAGAAACAGGCTGATTTTAGTTTTACAAGGTTAAATTTACATAAACCGACTCTGAAATTGCAACACTTAGCCCTGTATTGCGAAATGATAAATTTTGCACGATTGACGCATCTCACATTATTATGGAAAATATTGTTTAGGCAAATCAAGGTTGCACCCGACCAGTGAGGGTGAATTTCGTTATGCATTTGTGTTAATTTTCTCCCAACTACAAATAGAATATATGCATGTAGTTGCAGTTGCATATATGCAGTAGGCGTGGCTTTCTATTGATGCACCGCTTCACTCAATGGGGTAATACAAATCGATGGAGTATGAAAGTGTAATAGCAAACAGGACTTATCACCATGGCTTTGACAAATTAGCCATGGACAATAATGGAAAAGGAACGGAAAGATACATACATACTATATCTGTATTACTTCAATTAAGCTCATTGTTTATGTCGCAGGCTAGAAGCATTCTCAGTCGGCGGCAAGTGTGCATACACAGTGCACGCACAGTTAACAGCGGGTTCACTTCTGTTCCAGCAGCAGCCTTGATGCAAACTCGTGTAACTACATGAAGCAATTATCCAGATCATGAATCCCTTCTCCCTTTTAAACATCCAAATTTTATCTGGCGAAACTACTACAGGTGAAAGTGACTGGGGTGTGGCAAATAGCAAAAAAAGTTTTTCCATAAATACATGTGGACAGGATCTTACGATTGGGCTATGGCATGTGTGTGTGTGAATCTTTCCCTTCTGTTTCTTTCTCCTTCTTTTTTCTATTTATAATCCTTGTGTTAGTACGCACATATGGTTTTGTACTTATTGCAATTTCAAACCCAGAAACATTTTATTCTTCTTCACTGTGTGAAGTTTGACTCAACGAGATTAAATCAACTGATGTTGTCTTGTTTATTGTCAAATTAAAATCCTATGACTGAAAGTGATTACCGCTGATGTGCGAAATCGGTAGCAAATGGACCATGGTCTATTTCAACGAAATTGCACAAATAATAATATACAATATCAAGCCAGAATAAGTAGCGAAAAACAGTTACACCGAAACCAACATACACTTAAAGCAAAATTGTTAACACAATGTTACAACTGAACAATCACCAAACTTACAAGCTCACAATCCTGGAACATTCTATAATCAACTCCCTCAAATGCGGACACAACTATAATTTGTACGCCATATGTATGTACGGTTATGTACGGTAAAACTTAATTTGCAGTATTTAAGCAAATTCCTCTAGTGTTCAAAGTATTCAGACAATATTTTGCACGTATATTTGTGTAATAAGCAAATAAGAACTGGGTTAGAAAATATTTGTCTGCGCCGCAGGATTACAGTCGCTGAAAATGTTCGTCCTGCGGAAACTTTCGCATAAAACCTTGCTTCTTTATTTTTTAATGCACTACTAATGTAATAATGTAATGTAATGTAATTTAATTTAATAATGTAATGTTAATTAATGCATCAGTGACGCCTGCATAAAAAAAGTAGCAAAGGGACAGTAGCAAAAAGTAACAGCCTAAAACTCAGGTTATAATAAGCATGTACAGTTGACATAACAAAATAAAAGATGTAGTATTATCACAATTGGTGGATATTAAAATACATGCAGAATCAAAATATCTGTAAATCTTATTGATGCCCGAATTTTGGTTTTCCAAGCAGCGCTCAAGTTTAGTAGGTTCCCTATCAAAACGTCAAAACTTTAAGCATAAGTTCTAAGGATTCTAGAATTGAAATACATTTACTTTAAAATTAAATTAAACCTGATTTGCTTTCTTGAAAATGATTTTAGACATTTTGAACGGGTGACACAATTTTAGAAAAATTAGACGTTTTGTCAGTAGACGTTATGAACGTTAGACGTTTTGACTTTATACTTTTTGAACGGACACCGTTTAGTTAAGTCCTCGTTAGAGACAGAAGTTTGCAGTGCTTAAATAACTCCCACACAGAACCTACAAACGCCAAAATTGTAACAATTACCCGTGTTTGACAAAATTCGTCCAAAGTTGTCCAAATGTGCTCATTATTTGGTCATCATCCTGTGTCCATTCAAATGGAAATATCTGCGCGAATACTTTGGGAAACAAATAAGTCAAATCCAGTCCATGTAAGGCACCTAAAGTTTTATGGAACATGGCCCAGATTTCATTAACAAATAAATAATAAATAAATAAATAAATAGTTTAATGACAGAAAAAAGTGAACTACGTGTGTCTGTGAACAGTCAATTGCTGAATCGTAATAGATGAAGGCTGAAATAAACTTTACCATTTTTTTACTAGAAATCAAAAATAGAAAAACAGGAAAACTCCAGACAGTGCTGAAACCGAATGGATTTTTACTTTTGGAGGCATGCAAACCAAACTTTCCAGTGTTTAGTGCAAGGTTAGCCTACACGGCACAAACAGATGCGAAATTGGATGCTAGTTTTGCCTAAACTTATGTTTTCCTCTCGGTTAAACTTCAGGCATACTCTTTAGCACAAACCCGTTACCCTAAATCGGCCACACGTCAAAAACCGGGTTTTTAATCGGGAAATTTTTAATTTTCAAATTAAAATAGATTTTTAATCGAAAATCGGGAAGTTTGCTCGAGAAGTGACTGTCACCTATCTAGTTACAGAAAACAGCTCAAGGAAAAACAAATTCCTATTCTTTGCAGTAGAAGTAGAGTAATCTTCACTTAGATTAGACATCAACGTATTTGTAAATATTAACGAAACCTCATTTGATTGGCTTGGCTACATATACCTTGATAGTCAGGATAATCAGACAACATTTGTAGATTGTAATAGTCAAATTGATACAGATAGATTTTACTTCCATGTGTTGCCTTCAGTACAGCTTCCAAAACACTGGGATAAATGAATGACTTGTCGGAGAGGAACTAAAAAAGCACAAACATAAACATAGATTTGCTGATAAACCATCTCCATTTTGCGAAAAAGCTAAGAGGAGTTTAAAAAGGAGGAGACGTCGTCCGTCGTGACGTCGACCAGGCTTTGAGACTCCTTCTGGCAACTTGGTTGAGTTGTTTTTGACCAACCTTACGGGGCCAGTTTCCTGGCTAACACTTTGCACCTTCGGGTGATGATCATCACATTGTGATGTCTAATGCAGCAAACAACAACAACAACAACAACAACAACTTAGTTAAAGTTTAACCTCATTCTGTTCCTGAAAGTGTTAAAAGAAGGAAAGTCAAACTTGAGTAGAGTGTAAGTTAGAGTTAAAGGAGTTAATTTTATTTCTACTACAGGCTACTCTTTCACGAAATGATCCTAATAACGAACGCCGATGAACCTGCTGAATTGTGGAAAGACCGATTCAACTGGATCCCACTGTCTCAAGAACTTGCGGCCTACAGCGATGTGGTCCGTAACCGCATCGCATTGTCACGCGTTTACGAATCACATCGGTGTAGCGCTTCTACCAGGGCTGGTGAACCAAAAAGAAACCGATGACAAACCAGAGACGGGAGGCGTCAGGTGCCGTGTACCCTTGAAAATGGGACCTGAGAGAGAGGGAGATGGAATAGGGAATTTCAGTTTTCCAGTCAGAATTGAAAGTAAAGAATTGGTGTGATATAACGTGACTGCATTCAACACCACAAAAATTACCCATCCCCACACCCCCCCCCCCCCCCCCCCCCAAAATAAAAATTTTTTTTTATTAAAAAAATTTTTTTGTTTTTTTTTTTTTTTCTTTTCTTTTCCCCCCCTAGGAAAATACACATTACACACCCCCCCCACTAAAAAATTTTTTTTTTTTTTTAACAAATTTTTCCCCCACTTGTGTGAGCATATAAAAATAAAAACACAACAGACAACAACAAAAAAATAAAAAAAAAAAAAAAAAAATATTAAAAAAATTTTCACACAAACAAAAAAATATAAAAAAAAAAAATTTATTTGTTTTTTTTAAAAATAATATCCACAAAATATAATTTTTCCTTCCCCTACCAACACAGATAAGACCGGCCGCATGTTTTTTTTTTTGTTTTCCTTCTCCCAAACAAAGAAAAAAAACCAAAAAAACAACGGAGACAAAAAATTTAAAAAATTTACACTAAATTTTCTCAAAACTGGGAACGTTTTGCCCAAAACAACAAAAAACCCCCCCCCCCCAAAAAACAAATTTCCATTCAAAGATTTCCGGAATCTGCGATTAGTTTTTGAGAAATCTATGTTTAAAACACAATAACCGCAGTTTTGCCAAAATGGTTTTCCGGCCAAATCTCTAGCTGAAAGCAATAAAGTCCAGTGTAGAAATGTGGTTACTCAGTGTATTGCCAGATAAACGACTAATAAAAGAATGTGCAGGTTCTTCGCTCGGTAGTGTATGCCTAGATAAGTTTCTCCTCGCGCCTTACTCTCGAAATAGTAAAACTAGAAAAATTAGGAAAACATGATACTTTTACTTCGCGTAAACGAAATTCAAATATACATCTTCAAACTTGCAGAACACCAAATCTCAGCAATGTAACAAAGTATGCACTACAAATTAACTATTGAGATTCGAACTGGTCACAGCTGCCAACTTGAACTTAACCACACAAAACAAACGGATCCCGCCCAAATCGCTCAACCGAGTAACACCTAACTGACAACTGAACTGATACCCACACTTTTTAATTCAAACTCCATAGTGAGAAACTACCCGATTAGCTAAGTCCAGAATTTGTTCCATTGTTTATGAAGATTTTCACGAAAGTATATGAAATATTCCACAGAAATACCCCCTCTTTTCCCCGCGCGCCCACGCCGCGTTACAGTAATTAGTAGGGTAAAATTTTGGATTAAACAGAAAACATACGTACTAGTATGGTAAAACGCGTGTGAGAAAATTTTCAAAAACCGTAAAATTACACTAAGGAACCTCCCTAGAGACAGACAAAGGACAAGGCGCCGACAACACACATACAAGGGCCCACTACAGGGCGCCTGCCCAGATAAAGCAGAAAAAGACTACGTACGAACACAATACAACAATGGACAACACAAAACTACAATATACAGACCCGCAGAGAGTCACGCGGCAGACAAGAAACAAAGATAGAAATTTTTTCCCAAACCTCCTACACTCAAAAATACTTTCACTAAATTCGAAAAACAAAGTACTCGAACCGGATAACCGACTAACAATGCCACAAAACAGGTAGATATGTGATAATAAAGCACATTATGATAAAGCACAAACATTATAAAGCACCGACGAATCTTGGACATGGCAAAACAATGGCAGCAGACAAAATGGCAAGAATATTTTTGATGAAGAAAGTATCGTGAACTCCTTTTTTAGACAGAAAGAAAAGAAACACAAACCGACAGATAAGTACCCGAAAAAGTAAGGAATGAGTAAAAATACAACACAAAAACTGCTGGTAGTAGAACTAACAATATAAGTATAAAAGATACAATGGCCAGGCCAAGGTAGAGAGCACCCTAATCCAAATGAAGAAAAATCCGAAACCTCCTGCAAAAGGAAGAAAAATTTCAAAGTTTAAAGTAAACTTTTCACCCAGCTCCCCCCACCCACACACAACCCAAAACCAGAATCTAGATCCCCCCACCACGATTAAAGACACCAGTATATAAAATACACAAGTAAAGCAAACAAACAACAAAGAGGGAAAAGGGAAAAGACAGACCTGTGCCGGGGAAGGGCGGTTTGGAATCAGCAAATTGCGCCGGCAAACAACATGCCCGGATCCAGACACTCGGGCCCGCCAAACGTCACCAACCCAAAATCTCACTTCGTGCCACCCGGCACACACCAACCCACAATCCAACATCGTGCCATCAGGCACACACCCCATCCACTGTAAAGTTCCAGGGTGCCATCGCTGGCCTCCACCCAGAGACCGGAACCAAAGAAACCGGTGAACTAGCAGTAGATCAGGTCCCACCAATGCCCCAGAAGGCCGCCCTCCGCAGGGCTAGAACCCTCCAGAGGCTTAGAAGTACCCGGGGACCAAAGTCAAGTACCCAACCAAAACCGAGCTCAAACAGGCTCGCCCCCAGCAAGAACCAAACCAGAGCCCCCAGGCTCTCCTGACCAAAGAGCCGTAACCTCCGTACACCAACGGCAAGACAACCATTCCAGTCCGGCGCACCACGAGGGGAGGCACAGGCCTGCCGGGACGGGCGGGTGGAATGTTACTAAAAATACAAAACAAATATAAGTACGTACGTTAGTATATACACAAAGAAATACAAAAATGTACACTAAACAGCAACACATAGCAAAATCCCACAACCACCAATTAACACATCTACTACCAGCACAACCATATTACAGGCCCTACCTACGAATTTAGGGAGGGAAACGGCCAGAGATCCAAGCCCCAGGAATCCTGATCCCAGGTCAGGGCGCTTTGACAGTTCCCTATCAAGGAAAGACGGCTAAAACTAACGGAATCTATGTGAACGTGCTGCTAGTCACTCTCCATGAGCCCCGGAATCCTGATCCGAGGACCAGGACAGTGACAGCAGCACCCCACGCGAGGCGGGAGAAAGTTATAGTACCCTCAGAACTATTGCCTATACGTGTGTATAAGTGAAAGTGAAGAAGAAAACGTTAGAAAAGATAAAGATAAAAATTTTTAATTTGAGATCATATGGTAGGAGGTTCCGGACAACTTCGAATTTTAAGGCTGAGGTGTAACACACCCCCACGGGAACCCCGTATAATCAACTAAATTTAGTCTAATTACTTTAAAAATATGCCTGTCCACAAAAAGAAATCAAGAAAAACACACAGATAATACTTCTCGTGAAAAACCCCACTCAGTTACTTTCATCAAAATTAGAATATATAATTAATCTAACAGGCAAAAGCTCAATTTGAATATACGTACGCAAATAATCTATAAAATACAATCTCCCCCCACTGCACAGCCAGAACCTCCTAGAATAGTAAAATAAAAATTGTACGTTTTTCGCAAAAATAGATAAAAAGGTTAACGTTAAAACATAGTACCACCGGACACAACCCCCCTACTGGGCCAAAAAAACCAACACCCCCCACAACAACAACAAAACATTAACGCCGGGTCTGCCTGTAGGCCGCTTCCCGCCTGTGCCGAGCCTTCTCTTCAGTCTGGACCTCCCGGGGCAAATTCGGAAACAATTCCGCACGCACAATCATCAAAAGTTTACCCATCCAATTTTTTCCCGGACGTTTTGGGTCAATCATAAGACGACGAATTTCAGTTGCCGATTTTCGAACAAGCTTAGAAAAGTCAAAACCCACACCCCAGTACTTATCCTCGTTCACTGCTTCAGCCAAATATGCAACCCCAGAATTTTGCAAAGCCTTGTAGAGTTGGGGACACGATCGAACTTTAGCCCTCAGACACTCTAGCATGTATACAGCCCGAACCACCGACTCATTATCGTGCCACATACGACTCAAAGGAGAATTTGGAGGCACCCAATGCGTCAGAAAGTATTCAGCCGCCTTTTTAGCTGCAAACGGAGACCCAGTCTGAACAATTTCACGCGCCGGCTGATGTAGTCCAAACCAATCATACGCCTTATAAAACTGATACGGATACTCGTTGACCGCGAACTGACGTCCCCACAAATGCATATACTCATCCTGAACCTTCACCTCTGGGTCCGGCTGTAGAGGATACATATTGGACATAGGCATTCTGCTACCTTTGAAGAACACAACTTGGGGATACTCCCTTACACTATCCTCAGACATCAACGGATGAGCCCAAATTTTGGCTTCCAAATCAGCAACAAGAGCATTCAGCTGCTGGGCCCTTTTTTCCCAAGCATCCTGGACTCGACTAAATGGAGTGGTAAACCGACGCATATGTGGATAGCAGCGGATCGGCGGAAACAGCCTAGAAATAGCATCAGCAAAAGCAGCAGTGCGATAAGGGCCGTAACCTAGCAGTTCCAGAGAATCAAAAACAATTTGGCCATCACGTTTCAAAGCTGGAAAAACAACTGTGCAAGCCCAAAATTCAGGATCAAAACCAGGAAACAGACAATTTGGATCCAAAGCAGCAGGCTGGCGTTCGTAGTCGACCACAACTGCAGCCCCTGGAATCAATTCCTTCAACTTCTGCTGATACTTCTCAATAATATTAGAACTCAAGGCAAAAGGGACACCCAATTCACGAAGATGTTGGTCCCAAAAGTTCCAGGTCGCGACAAAGAGTGGATTCAAGTGCCGAGGTTCCGTCTTGGCCCGAAGATCCGGAAGATACGCGACTTGCCACTGCGGTTCGGAATAAGTTCGAAATGGGACAGCGATTGGCGATTGTTGCACCACTGACCACACCACAGGCCAGTACGGTTTATCTACCCGCTGCTGCCCCCGATAGGGCCGGATCAGGAAAGCTTGATCTGGAGAAACCGCCTTCGGATCATACTGGCCTAAATGAATCACATCTAAAGAAGGATCATAATCTTTACGCGACATATCCAACACATCAAAAGGACCTTCGTTGACATCACCTAGATACTGAGGATCCCAATCAACACGGACAGTACCCCGAGGAGGATCCGTATCAGCAGGAACCGGAATCAGACGATCCAGCACAATTTTGAGGTTATCTTGATGAAGAAAATGGTCTTTAGGCCACACAATCACCGGGGTTTCCGGAACCTGCCCCAAATCAGGCATCTGAATTTTCGGAACTTTGATAGGTAGATCCGCTGGTGGAATTTTCCTAATCGGCCCACGGAGAGGAGCTCGAGGCGGCGGAAGCTGAGGCTCAGGAAACTCAGGATTGTCCAGGTCCATGCCTTCCACAGCCACCGCAGCAGCAGCACCAGAAGGCCCCGGAAGGTCCACCCCAGCAACAGCATCCTGAGCTGAGGCCGAAGATGGTTTCCGAACCTCCCACTGCTCCGCGAAGATGACCGCAAAAAGCTTGGACATGTCCACATCCTGCATGCGGGTCATGCCCCAGATAAATTCCTGAGCCGTCCACGGAGGTTGCCTATTGACAGCTTCAAGCACCACGGTAGCATCCAAATCAAGTTTACGAATCATTTCAGCTTGGGCAGTGGTCTCAATCGGTGGAAGCTGGGACCAAATTTTATCAGCAAAATCAAGACGATGAGCACAGGCTAAACGTCCCAAATGAGGCACTAGCGTAGACTGATAGTAAATGTCTGGAGAGCGACGCTGTTCGAAATGACGCCGTCCATATTCCTGCTGCAACTGTTGCCGCCTGACTTCCGGGTCCGCCGCCGGCATAGCCGCAGGCGCGTTCCGAATCGAGTCCGCGACGGCTGCAAACGATGTCGTAGTAGGCACTTCTGGTTCAGACTCTTCGACGTAGGCCCCTGGTGGAGGAGGCCGATTCGGAGACAGCTCCACCTGTTCCAGCACCTGAGTAACAGGATTCGGAGGAGGGGTAACTGCTGGCGGAGGATCCGGCTCAATGTAATAGCCCAAAGTAGTACTCATAAAATTCACAACTTGCGGTTGCTGGGCTGGCAGCGGGGTCGAAGTCGCAGATGGGCCCTGCGGGGCAGACACACCACACGTACTCGTCAAGTCCGCCGCGGC
Source organism: Trissonchulus latispiculum (assembly GCA_030248195.1). Lineage (NCBI taxonomy): Eukaryota > Metazoa > Nematoda > Enoplea > Enoplida > Ironidae > Trissonchulus > Trissonchulus latispiculum. The sequence goes on along the minus strand of JASAND010003144.1, from coordinate 29,398 downwards.
CAGGGGGCCTGGTTCCACGGAAGGACCAGAGTCCACCCCCGGACCCCCCGCAGAAGAAGACCCCCCCGGGCCCGCGGACCCTGAGAGCAGCATGGGCGCCGACCCCTCTGAAATGTTAGAAGAGGTGATGTCCATATGATAGGCCGCGGCCGGAGCTTCTGGATGCTGAACGGGAGGTATCTCTTCTGTCTCCGCTGTCGTGGGTTCGGCAGCAGAGACCTCGGGCTCCTGGGAGCCAGCCTGAGACTGACCCTCCAACTGATCCATGGGCTCCGACCCTGCTTCAGACGGCCCAAAGTCCGCCTCTGAAAGCGTCTGTGAGTTGTCTGCGACCTCAGCCACAGCTTCCTGTGCCTCTTCGTAACCTACCAAATTAGTAGGATCAGGATGATGATCCACCGGCAATCCTTCCGGATCCTCCGCCATTTCCACCGCGGCCTCCTCCAACAGAAGATCCGCCTCAATAGCCTTTCTTCGTGCCGCCGCGGGAGCTCGATCCTCCCCCGTCTGCAGAACACGCAGCGGCGGATCCGGACGACCGGCAGCGTCCACAAAAAAAGAATTTGACAAAACCTCGATGGACGGAACTGCCTCTGGGCGGTGGGTCTCCGGAGTACAATGAAAAGCGAACCAGACTTGAACATTCTTCCCTTTTGGAGTGACAGGAGGATCGCGCCACACGACAATTTCAGAATAGGCCCAATCGTGGTCATCCATAAGCTGTGGATTCAGCGACGTGTCCCAAAATTTGTCAATCGTGCCCTGGTCACCTGTCTGTGCGTAAGCACGCGTGCGGAGCAGAAACTGAAAATCATGAATCTGAAGCGGATCCACAATAGTAGTCACCTGAATTACTGCAGCGATGTCCCTCGCCCCATCTGCCGCCCACTTGATATCATCTAACTGCGGAAACGGGGAAAAACCCTTGGGAGTAGCATCAGGGCCCCGAAACAATTTTGGCGGGTAACGCAAAACATTTTCCTCAAACCACGGGAAGCCCTTTTCCCCCCGGCTCGGCGCAGGCGGGCCACACGGGCCGAACTGATTTTCCCACAGATGCGGCCCTCTTTTGTCCATAGGGTCACGAGGCTCAAACCGCCTCCCAGAAGCCCGCGCAGACATCCAGGCCACATACTTACCCAAATCCACTACACAGTTACGCGCGTCAACCCCCAGACCCGCCAGAATCTTACGTACAGTGTCCAGACCCTGGACTGCAAAAACCGGATACGGCGCGTTAAACAGCAGAGGCTGAAACGCATACCGTATCAGAGACCATGATGGAACGTCTAGATAGATTGCATGAATTAAGAAAACAAAAATTTTGATGTTAGGCGGATTTGGATGGTCTGGCGGAAGAGTAGGAAAATTTCCATCAATAGCCGTCGTAAACGACCCCAAATCCTCCGGGACTGCAATCGTGATGGCGGAAACTGAATGGTCAGACGCGTGGTCCATAAAATTTTTGTAGGTTTTCTGGTAAGCCAAAGCACAAAACCCACCCGCGACTGCCATATCAAAAAGTTCGCGGACCCAGATGAAAAGATCTTTCATAGTGGAAACAACAACAATAGCTTCTGGATATTTCTGCTGTGGGTGGACAAAAGTTTCATTCATGCGCTGATATTCCTGAAAGCGCCGCTGAGATTCAATATCTAGCAACCCCGGCGTTTTTAACCGGCGATGATCTAAACGACCCTGCAACCTTTTTAGAGTCAACGGGGGATATGTCGGAGTTTTCGTCTGCAAAGGGGCAAGGGAACTAGAGGAGGCTTTACCCGAAGGCGTCGCCGCTGATGCTCCGACAGGCATCTCCTCTTCCTCTGAAGGGGCCTGCTGTCCTGAACCAGACGCCGGCGTAGAGGTAGACGATGACGGACCCCGGGGCCAGGTGACACCCCCCAACAGAGGTCCTGACCTCCTCGGATTTGGAGATTTACGGCGGCGTTTTGCTTCGCTCATACTTTCACAAACTCAAAAACCGATTAAAGAATTTAAAATGCAATAAAAATCAAAACAGAATAATAGTCACGTTATTAAATTTTCATGCCAACTCTAGACGTTCCTGACACAAGTAACCGTTACATACGTATAAACAATATTAACACCAAAAACGATTTGCGATTTCCAATAGCTATATAAGTCCTGATTACAAGTCCTGATTATGGCCACAGTAGGCAAGAGTCCTTAGATAGCAGTAGGGCCGTGCTCCCAGCTTATCCCGGGACCAACCAAACTCAACCCAAACTTCCGCACCAGTCGAAGCAATACGGACCAATGCAGATACCAATATAAATACAGCAGTAAAACGCGCCTAAACAAAAGAAAGTTAGTGGTACTATAACACAAAAGTGAGATCAAGTTAAATACGTACAGAGTGTTAAACCTAGAAAAGAAACGTGGAAGCTAAAAATAGAAAAGATCGTATCAGCTAAAACAAGAAAACACACAACACAACACACGTATACAGGCAACACGTAAGGAGGGCACTATGCTACGAGGAAACTTTATAGAGAAATTCAAGAAAAACACAAAAGAAGTCCTACGTATAGGACGAACTCCAAGATATATTTTGCTCATAATTTACAGATTACGTATTTATGAAATTTCGACAAATACTAGGAATTTCAAGATTTGAGCTAAACTCAAGGAAAGGCTCTACTCCAAGTAGAGTTTCTTAATATGAATTTATTCTAAAGAAGATAGAATTTACAAGAAAATAACATGTGACAAAACCAAAGAAAACCCGAATTTTGCTAAATTCGTAGGCAGTTACGCAGAAAACAACAAATACAACAATATACAATACTGGGGGGGCGGGGGAAGGAATTCTAAGTCTCACTGTAGAAAGGTTTCAGACGATTTACGTGGATATTTTCTGTAGGAGGATCGGTACGCAAGGTAGACTGAATTTCGCAATTTGTAGGTGACAGAACTTTAGTGACCCGGAAAGGGCCTTCAAAGACAGGCAGATACTTGCGGCTTGTACCTTTCGGGATATTGGCTTGAGATACGTCTTTCCATACCAACATCCCCACTTTGTACTCGACCACCCGAACTTTACTATCATACGCCGTTTTTCTCTTCTGCAAAACCTGACGCATGTGTTCTGTGACAAGTTCCCTAACATATTGCAATCGATCTCTCAAATCTTGTACATAATCAGGATTAAAATCACGAATACGTGGTCTTGGCGTAGTCAAGAAATTGTCCGAAAATAATCGGGGGTCGCGTCCAAAGAGGAGATAGTATGGCGATTCCCCGGTGGAGGTATGGGGGGCGGCCCGGTACGCAAAAAGAACCCAAGGCAGCAATTCGTCCCACCCTTTTTCATACGCATACATAGTTTTTCGCAACATACGCTTTATTGTCCCGTTCAAACGCTCACAAGCCCCATTTGACTGCGGATGGTATGCAGTCGTCCGAACCTTTTTGGTGCCCATAAGCTGACATAAGTTAGACAAAAGTGCTGAGCAAAACGGGGTCCCCCTATCCGTAAGAATTTCGCGAGGAGGGCCATGAACTGCGACAATATTTTCGGCATAGATCTTCGCAATAGTTGACGTTTGCTCGTTTTGCATGGGGAACGCCCACCCCCACCTCGTGAAAAAGTCCACAATTACCAAAACTTTGGAATTTCCCGCCCGAGTTGTCGGGGCGTGCATCACGTCCATAGACAACCTTTCGAAGGGTGCCTCCACCGGGGAAAAAGATTTTAGGTAAGCCTGAGGCTTCATCGGTCCCGGGTTACAAGCCGCACATATCTTACACGCCTGTACGTACTTTGCACAATCTGTAGCCAACGTCTCCCAATAATATTTTCTAGCGGCCAACCCAAACATTTTTTCCTTACCATTATGACACCCACCCAAAAGTTCATCATGACATTCTTTCAAAACATATTCTTGACAACCCCGGGGAACAACAACCAAGGAAGGCGAATTTTTACGTTTTTCACCCTTATGAGTCAACCAAAACCGGTACAAAATGCCATCTTCAACCTCGTAATTTCCTGAATGCTTTCGAATATAATTAAACAATTTCTGTTCTTGCGGCACGGTCCTGTCTACTAGAAATTTGATCATCGCTGAAGTAAATTCGTCCGCAGCCAGAGCCTCTTTCCAAATTTCGCGAGGGGCGCTGCGCGGAATAGGCGGGCGAGCTTCTACAGGAATTTCCGGATCCTCCTCCCCAGAGTCCTCCGACTCCTCGACGGCCTCTACGGCCAGAACCACCAAAGACCCGACAAAGTCAGGAATTTGGGGGTGATCAGCAAAAGACCCCGCCCATAGGGGAGGATTGCGGGACAGCGCGTCGGGAGCTCCATTTGTTATACCAGGCCGCTGGATCACACGAAAACGGAAAGATGCAAGAAAAAGCCGCCAACGGGCAATTCGCCCCTGAGCTGTTCGTGGGACTGCCTGGTCCCCTAGCATGTATTCCAACGCCTTATGGTCAGTGATTACATCGAACTCATTCAAAATTAAATAATGCTGAAAATACGAGATTCCAAAATAAATAGCGAGCGCTTCTAATTCAGTAACATGATAGTTCTTTTCAGCCGGTTGTAAGGCTCTGGCTGCATAGGCTACTGGATGAAATTTTTCCGCCGGATCCTGCTGCTGCAGAACAGCCGCAATACCCAGATAACTCGCATCCGTAGCCAACGTAAACCTTTTTGTAAAATCCGGGTAGACCAGGACCGGTGCCGTAACCAATTTTTCCTTTAAAATTTCAAACGCAGACTGACAAGCCCCATCCCAAACAAATTCCATATCTTTCCGCAACAAGCGGTTCAGAGGATGAGCAATTTTTGCAAAATTTGGAACGAACCTCCTGTAATATCCTGCCAACCCCAAAAAACTTTGAATGTCCTTAACAGATTTCGGAACAGGAAATTGCTGAACTACTCGAATTTTCTCCGGGTCGGTGGAAATACCCGTTTTTGACAATACATGACCCAAAAATGGCATAGATGATTTCCCAAATTCACATTTTGATAATTTCAAGATGACGTGCTCTCTCGAACATCGGAGAAAAACCTCCAAAAGTCTAGTCAAATGCTCCAATTCGGATGCGCTGGTCACCAAAATGTCATCAATATACACAATAAAACCCTCCATAATACGGTCAATAATTCGTTGAAAAGTACTGGGGGCATTGCATAAGCCAAAAGGCATAACTTTAAACTCATAGAGACCTGCATGAGTAATAAAAGCAGTTTTTTCCCGATCAGGAGGATAGATCGGAATCTGATGAAAACCAGATGCTAAATCTAACTTTGAAAAAATGCAATGCCCCAAAATGGCTTCAAAAAGTCCATGAATATACGGGATAGGATAGCAATCTTTTTTAGTGACCGAATTTAGCTTCCGATAGTCGACACACAAACGCCAATCCCCGTCTTTTTTCGCGACCAAAATGATTGGGGAGGCCCACGGACTTCTAGAGGGCTGTATAAGCCCCTGTTCTAACCAAGCATTCAACTTATCGTCAATAATTTGTTTCTGAGCCGGGTTGACCTTATAGGCCCGCGCCTTTATAGGCCGCTTCCCCGGCTCTATCTCTATATAATGATAGTCTATATCCGTTTTTCCAAATCCACCAGCCGCATCCCAAACTTCAGGGAAATTTAGAATCATGAGACGTAAACGCCTCTGATTTCTGCGCAACAAACAACAGTCAGAAAATTTTATCTTCTGGTTCAAGAGAGCACGTTTTTGCAAAGCTGACAAAACGGGAGTCGAACCCATGTCCAAAACAGAAAGAGGTTCTGCCAGCGCATCATCTAACTCTGTACGTACAATTTCGCCGTTTTCAGGAACTCGATTTTCACAAAAATTTTTCCAGACCGGACGCTCGTAACCTTCCTCCCCAGGGTGGATTTTACGTACAATAGATTTTCGCACCCACTTTAACTTTTGAACCGGTGGAATGGCGGTTTCCCCCACCGGCTGCTCGGTCTGATCAGTCGTCTCTCCTGAGTTCCCTACTAGCCCACCAGAGTCCACCTCCGGTGTACCAGAGGGCGACTCTTTGGGGAAGCCCCCCTCAGGTAAGCCAGAATCCAGATCCAGCCCCCCTTGGGACAGCTTCCCACAGAGAGCCTCGGGAAGAGGTTCGGACCGAACCTCAACCGGTAGGAGGGAGGACTGACCTTCCTGCGTCTCCTGGACCCAAAAGTCCACATTCTCGGCAAACGCGACAGGTACCAGCGGTAATCGAGTAGAAAGATTCGCAGGGAGAGGCACCAAGTCCTCCCCTCTAAACAGACATGGTTTCGCTGGCTGTCGTGGAACCTCAGGCACTGGGGGGCTTACCCCCTCTTTAGGGGAGGCCACCCCCTCTTTTAGACACTCTTCCGGATCAGGAGGGGAAGAAAAGCCCTTTATGAGAGCGGCCTTTCCCGATACAATTTCAAGCGGGATATCCTCTTGCCCCACGTCGTTTTCGTCCTTAACCTCCTGCCCTGAGGGGGGGGCAACCCCCTCTTTTTGGCGATCGCCCGGGTCCTCAGAAAAACCCCCGTTTTCGTCGACCTGCTCAGTTCCGTCCGCAAACTGTGAAAACAATTCCGATTCACTAGCCAAATCTTCTGGACTTTCAGAATGAAATACAATATCATTTTCAAACAAATTTTCACGTACGTATATATCAAAAGGCGGTTCTACACGAGAGGGGGGTTCCCCCAGCCGCTCATCCACCGCGAAAAGCATTTCATGCCCCATTGGATACAAATTCGCCCGCGCCTGAGGAACCACTAGCGGGACCGAGAATTGTGTGTCTTGGGTCCAGTAATCAGCCGCCGGAGCGACCGAGCCGACAATCGTGGCTTTTTCCAAGCGCACGGCTGTCGAGGTGGGATTGACCACCAAAATATCAAATTTGTTCCCACAGGGCTCTACCACCCCCGCATATGGCAAAATTTTACTCTCCTGAATAAAAGACTCCAAAGGCTCAAAAAAATACAATTTCTCAAAATTTTGACAGGAAGTAAGGGCGGAAGCCCAAACCTCCGACGCTGGTGGAATTTCGACATCAATAGCCATAACCGCCGCTGACTGCGCTTTTGGATTCGAAAACCACTCGGCACGGATCTCTTCAGGCGACAGCAAAGGAAAAATCACTCCCGTCCCAGCTGGGCCAGGAAATAGCAGAGATTTTCGTGAGAAAAGTAAATCCCACTTATAATTTTTCATCATATCCGTGCCGATCAAAATTTCACGATAAAAATCCGGCGCGACGTAAAAAGACCAGTCAAACATATATTTACCATCTATCGTAATTGGGGCACACAATTTTGATGTTAATTTGAGCGGAGCATTTGCAGAAGTTACCGCCGAAATCGGATCTAGATCTTGCAACCGGACCGTGACACCAGCCCGGGCAAGTCTTTCCAACACCCGTGGGCCAATTATGGAAATAGAGGCCCCCGAGTCCAAGATGGCTAGGAAACTCTGGCCACCTAAATCAACTTTTATGGCGGGGGTATTGTCCCCAGCTGCTAAAATCGCTTCGGAATCCCATTCCATGGGACTTTTCGGGGCCAGAGTTACCGAATGGAAAGACTTGCCCTGACCCGTAGCGGAGGCTCCTCCCTGTAAGAGAGGGACCTCCGTTTCAGTGCCCACAGTCTGGGTAGACACCTGCGCCAACTCAAACGGAAGGGACCCCGCCAAGATAGGAGACGCCCCCGAACACCACGATTCCGGAGGGAGCGCAGACGCTTCCGCAATTTTAGGGTCAAGACTCCCAGGACATACTTTATAAAGAATTTGGGCCATCTGCTGTAGTTGTTTTTGAATTTCCTTAAAATACGAATCCATGAAAGATGTTGTGGACGAATGAATCGAGGCCAATTTGACCACATTATGCGTAGCTACGTTAAAAAGATGAACCAACCTCTCCTCCACCATAGATGCATCAGAAAGGGAATCTACCCCAAATACGTGCGGTAAAAATTTTTCCGGAGGGGCTGAAACCGCTTCGATCATACCCACATGAAAAGGAGATAAAATTTGCATAACTTGTTCTTGAGAAGGCACCGCGGGAGCCTGTACCTGATGCGAAACTTGCGTGGAATTTTGAGCCGACACCTGATTTTGACCAGTCCCTGAAACTGCATTGGGGGCTGACACCACCGTTCCCCCCTGAACCGGACCCTGAGTGAAACCCACGTAAGACACCTGGGGCGCCGCCTGCGCAGGCGCAACCTGACCTGCCTGTTGATGAACAGTCGGCGCCGGCGTCCCTGAGCAGGCGACAGTCGGAGGGGCCGACCCCACTACGGGGGGCGGAACCTGAGCCTGAGCCTGCGGGGCCGCCTGAGCCTGAGTGTAATAGTAAGTAGGCTGAGCCTGCGGTACCGGCACCTGCTGGGGCCCTGGCTGAGCCGCAGGAGGTGCAGGCTGTGGCTGCGCATATACGTACGTTGGCTGTTCATAGTAGACAGCCTGCGCAGGTGGCGCTGGGCCCGGAGACTGATAATACCGCTGAGGAGGCTGAGAATAATACTGTTGCGGGTAGTAATACGCGTCCTCCACGTAGTTCACCCCTCTAGATGCCGGTCGCGGCCTGTAGTCCGGGGGGGCCTGTTCAGGGTATTTATCCCAACATTTTTCTGGAGGATGCCCCTTCCTCTTGCAAAACTTACATACTGGACCCAATCTCCGTTTCCTTTCCTCCTCCATTTGATTGAATCTATCCCGAATTTGTTGTTCTACCCAGTCCCGCATTTCCCGAAGTTCCATCCGGATTCCCCCGGCCAAATCCTTCGGCTTTTCGACAGGAGGTTTGGGAGTCGAACCCGGGTCATTCTGAACCATATCATCCGCGGACACCTGGTACAGTGGCATAGAGTAGCACAAGCTGTCCTCTTCAGAGGGCCTTGAGTCGCGGGAGTCAAGTTTGTCAATAATACGTAGTATTTGGTCCATAGTAGGTGCGTGATCAATGAAAAGAGGGGCCAAGGCACTGATGTAAGTTTTATCGGTAATTCCTGCGAAAAGTTGCTGTACGCACTGTTGTTCGCGTTCCAGCGCATCATCTGGCCAGATTGAAATAGCCTGTGCCTGTAATTCTGAAATATAGCGCCGGACCGACTCCCCGTGACGCTGGACCCGTCTAGCGAAAGATACGTACCTATCTCGAATGGACAGTTGCGGTCGAGGAAATTGAGATTTCAGTAAGTTGACAAATCCATCAAAAGTATCCGCAACCTCCGGGCCACATCGTGAGGCGTAAATCAGGGCTTTTCCGGTTAATTTGTTGAACAGCAGTCTAGCCCATTGTTCCGATGGAATTCTGTGAATTTTGGCCGCTGATTTGAAGTTCGGGAGCCAGTCTTCCAAATACATTCGGTCCGGGTCAAAGCGAGGAATATCCCGGAGGATGTCGATATACATTCTATATAAAGAAGCATCATGCTTCGCAACCGAGGAATCCGTGGCCTGCATAGTCTGGGGCGTTGGGTGATGGGGATACGTCTGAGTCGTGAGAACTGGGAGAGGGGCAATTTTTGGAGCCGAAACAGGAGGATCCGCCCGAAGAAGTGGAGGGCGTACCACAGGGGGAGGAGGAGGTAAAGGACCAGGAGGTGGAGGAGGAGGATTGGGAGGATTTGGCGGTGGAGCCGCCGTCAGCCGTGGCACAGGGTGCCTAACGGGAATTTGCATCAAAGGGGGAGGAGGAGGATGTCTCGGTTGAGGCTGCGGAATTCCTGGGCGTAGGACAGGGCGCTGCTGAGGATACAAAAATCGTGTAGGCTGTCCATAGCCAGGACCAAAATTTTGACCCACCTGTGGCACTGGCGGCTGGATAGGCCCCTGGTAGGCCCCAGGCCCCCGCACGGCGCCCACGGCAGGGATCCTGACCAAGCCTTGGGGCCGCACAGGGACCGTAGGGCTCGGACCAGGGGTCACCCCCGCGTGTTGTGCCACAAAATCGCTCGTAGAAGTGTGGGCTACCGTTTCTGGGGCCAAATAGTATAGGTCCGCATTTGGATCAGGAGGCGGTGGCCCAGGCAGATAGGGATTTGGCAATTCCCCGCGCAAGTCTTGCCGGCATGGGTCCCACATGCCGGAGCGCTCCAATTCGTGCATAGTTGGATTTTCGTGGACTTGACGTTCCAGGACATCATATTGAAAAGTCGCTGGTAATTTCAGAGCATATTGGTCCACTGGAGCGCACGTTGGATCCGGAATACGACGTACTTGCGGCATGTGGGACTCCAAGCCCGGCTGGGGCCCGGCCATGCACGCCCCCTGATACAAATGATAACCCCACGTATTTGGCCGCAGGGTCAGGTAGGAGGGGCCCCCCCGTGTATGATTCTGCGTATAAAATTCAGGGGACACAAGCGGAGGGGGAGGATTTAGGGTGGCCGGATCAGGGACAACAGGATAGACAACATCAGGAGAAGGCGGGGGATACGGACCAGGAATACCCACCGCCCCGTGGGCACAAGGCGGCTGGACATGGTCCGCCGGATCTGTATCACGAATTACAACCAAATTTGGATCAATTTGACCAGCTGATGTCACCGGGAGGGGAGTCGGTCCTGAAATTTGGGCTTGGGGGGACGCATATTCTGAAGAATTTTCCTGGGGGGCGGTTCCTTCCAGCTGCTGATTTAACGGAACCGACTGCGTGTAAATAGCACCTGCGTATCCCAGCGGAATTAAATGCGTATCCGCCACTGTGCTCGGCAAACCAGGGGGCTGACCCTGGGGGCCCCCCAAATTTTGGGCCGGACTCAAGACCCTCTGATACGCATCGTGAATAAATCTTTCATCCGAAGACTGAGTCGACACAAGGGCGGAGGATTGGGCCAAATTCTGATCTAAATTTTGGTCCCCCCCTACTCCCGACTGCGCAACGGTATTATCGGGAACAGAGGCAGAGCCCCCTTCCCCCGGAGGAAGGGCCCTCCCGGCAGGAAAATCTGAATCACACGTATTGACAGACAGCGGTGCCGGCAAAGCAAAACGAGAAACTGACTGGGGGGCCGCTCCCCCCACCATTTGGACAGAAGTTTCAGCCGAATTTTCCACGTAATCAGTCCTCCTAACAACATTTTGAGCCGGAACGGAAACAGCATAGCGCGACACCAAATGGGGGCCCGCCCCACCCAAATTTTGAACTGTGGTCTCCCGAGCGAGACAGACCGTAGACGGATCCACTCCATCAAATCTGTCCTGAAATTCAGAGACCGCCGCTTCAAACTCCCGGGGGACAGAACCCACCACTGGGGGGGGAGGAACCCCCCCCGCTGGCGCAGGCGACTGTTCGGCTACCGCAATTAGCGGTCCCCCCCAAGTTTGCTGCAACATTTCACTGTACCCCCCCGCACCAATAGACTGAACATTTGACCCAGGTACAGCCCCAGGCTGACCCAGGTGAGCAGAGTAGTGGGACCCGGGAGACTTCCCCCGGCCCACCCCCGAACTTTGCGAAGTTTGGACATGCACAACAGTCGAACTGGGAGTTGGGGCCACTGGGGAGGGACGGAGCGAACCCCGACCCACCCCAGTCAACGTTGGACGCGGCGTCCCCCCTACACCTAAACTGGTACCGGGTTGGGGGAGATTTCCCCCGCCCCCCAATCCAGACGTAGCAGGCTGTGACATTTCAGGAACTTCGTCTACCTCAGGTGCCTGATGAGCAGGCAAATTTTCAAAAAGAAAAACTTTTTCTTTTTGTTCTTTTGATCTGGCGCGAGTATTAGGAGGAGAAAAAAGAGGCATTTACCGCATGACACGGTCGCCAATTTTGTAGAAATGTGGTTGCTCAGTGTACTGTCAGATTAATTACTAATAAAGGAATGTGCAGGTTCTTCGCTCGGTAGTGTATGCCTAAATAAGTTTCTCCTCGCGCCTTACTCTCGAAATAGTAAAACTAGAAAATTAGGAAAACACGATACTTTTACTTCACATAAACGAAATTCAAATATACATCTTCAAACTTGCAAAACACCAAATCTCAGCAATATATCAAAGTATGTACTACAAATTAACTATTGAGATTCGAACTGGTCACAGCTGCCAACTTGAACTTAACCACACAAAACAAACGGATCCCGCCCAAATCGCTCAACCGACTAACACCTAACTGACAACTGAACTGATACCCACACTTTTTAATTCAAACTCCATAGTGAAAACCACCCGATTAGCTAAGTCCATAATTTGTTCCATCGTTTATGAAGATTTTCACGAAAGACTATGAAATATTCCACACGAAATTCCCCACAACAAATTTTTTATTCAACACTTATCTATCCAACAAACTTTTTCCCTTCCTATTATTCCCCCAAACCCTTTCATTTTTTTATTTGCCTTTTTTTTTACCAAATTCTACTTTTCTCATATTTTGAAAACTATTCAAATCCCTTAATTTCCATATTTTCCGAGCATAAACTTAACCTTGCATTTACTTCGCATTTTGTGTTGGCTTAGCAAAGATAGACCCTTAACCTAAGTTTATTTATTAATTTCAACTAGATCTGATCTCTTTTAGTAACTAGGAGCACTCTGGGAATAGCCCGGAGTTGGTCTCTAACTGAGCTAAATTCTCTGTGTGCGTGTCCCCCGTTTTGTCTGTTTGTTGGCGTCCCCCAAAATTGTCTGTTCCCCCGTGGTGAGGCAAGTCGGTGGATAAGAGCCGCCTGGACTACAGATCTCTACCCGCAGTCGTCGGTTAGCGTTCATTGCGCTCAGTCTCACGTAAAATTTGGTGTGTGAGCTCTGTGGTTTAATTACCTAGCTCTGCCCATATTTTACACCAGACTGCTAAAGAGCAAATAGGAAATAGGTATTTCGCAAGTTTTAGCTATTTACGTAAAGGATTAAAGGCGTATGCGTCAAAATACCCGAAAGAAAACTTTTGCAGGGTCTAATATGAGTACTTGTCTAAAATCACGAAGTGTATACTTTAAAAATTTGCGTTTTATTATAAAAGTTTTGCGTTAAATTAAATTAAACTGTTCACATATCTTCAACATTTAGATTTACCTTGGCTGCGAAAATAATCTACAAACGATATTACTAAACAGATTTGTGCAGTAATCTTGAAACTGACAAAAGCTAAACAATAATCTGCCAGAGACAGACAGATTCAATTAAATTCAAGCAGCGAATATGTTCAAGACTAAAACACAAGAAAAAGCAAATTAATATTACACAATGAGCAAACGTTTAAGCTAAAATTTTAGCTTGGTAAGCCTAAAATACTTGGTACTTCTAAAATTTCATGTAAATTCAGAAAACCGGTTCCAGACTTGGTCGAAGCTCTTGACCCGGTGACCCGGTCAAAAAAGTGACCCGAGCTGACCCGGTGACCTGGTGACCCGGTTCAATCTCTGGTGGACACCTACAAATAGCTAGGTCGGTGCAGCCTCCGTTTGATTTCTTTCCATTTTTCCACCATTTTCAGATGAGAATTTTTCAGTTACCGAGCGGTCGTGCTTCCATAATTTAGGGTCCGATTTAGATTTGGGGGTACCCATTCGTTTTCACGTCTAACCTTCTGCCTTTCATAATTTATGTTTAATTTTAACTCCCTTTCTACTTATTCAACTCACAAGTCCCGCCCATCGTGCTGAGTCATCCGTCTTGATCCCCCCCCCCCCAATTTCCAGTTTTTGTCTCTCTCCCCTCACCCAAAACTGTCAGTGTAATGGAGAAGCCCGGGAGTTTAACCACGGCACTACCACCACTACAAGGGACTGGCACAATGTAACGCGGACCTGACTACTAAGGAGATCTAGTCCAGGCTACTCTCTTTTAGATCCCGGACGCGCCTTGCCAGGTTTGGGGAATTTGAGTTTTTGGGGGACGGGCGGGCGCCTAAATTGAAAGGGGGGGAAATTGGACTGATAACACGCTAAAAAATACCCCAGGCTAACTCCGGAGCGATTACTTAGGAATTAGTGTTGGCTCAAATCTGAACTAGCGAAGTAGCGAGAATGGGTTGCCGCTGCATTTTCCGTTTATATATGGCTATATCTCCCAAAAGAGGCACCTTTGTGACCCAGTATAGTCTGATTCGTGTAGTCCGTATCGAGAGCTCTCATTAGAGTACCATATAGACCATATTTAGAGTTGTTTCGATTTTTGGTCATTTTGGTCGATTTTGACCATTTTTGACCCCTTTGAAGCTCCGCAACTCAATTTTCGTACATTTTGGCGGCTTGGCCCTATTACAACTTTTTATCTGCTCAACGAGAGCTTTCGAATGAGCCCCATATTGGGCGGTTTCCGCTTTCAGTTTTGACCATATGCAGCATCACCGTATCGAGTACTTTCGCATACCGCAACGGGGGGAACCCCCCGCGCTTCAGTAGTGATGTGGATCGGATCGGATCGGCAACCAAAATCACCTACCGATCCGATCCGCAAATTGGCCGGCGATCCGATCCGATCCGATCCGATCCACCCCCGGATCGGGCCGATCCGATCCGATCCGGCAATAATTTTAAATTTCAATGTAGACACTTCAGTTGCTATATATATATCTTTCCATTTCCTAGTATATGACAAAACTCTTGACCAAGCGAACTGCAGCTACAGAATAATGTGCAGTCACCTTGGAAAAATAATGAATTGCTTTGTTTTCGCAGTTTAGGATCTATAGTGAGAAGAGAACTATGCAAAACAGAAAGCAAAGTGGACAAGTTAGGGTTAAGACCAAACAAGCTGCGCACAAACTTTGTTTGTCTATTGCAAGCTTAAATATATATATTTTCATAGTTTTATATATATTTATAAGCAATGTATATTTTTTATACATTTTTAAAATGGTTCTGAAATAGAGACATTATAAATCAAGAAAAACCAGAAATCTGGGTTTTATTCAAGGAAAATCTAAAATTATTCAATGATTGGCTAAAATTTATGCGCATTGAAAATTTTGTATCCGTGGTCAAAGATGATTCCGCCGCATATTTTTGCTCTTACATCATTTTCACCTGACTTACAAAATCAATCATAGTTACCAGAATTTTAGTTGTTTTCTGGTTTTCGTAGTTTCCGAATATTGACTTTTTTAAATCCCACGATATGGTTATCATTTAAAATCTCTTGACGAACTGAACACGTTTTGTAATGCAATCAATACCATAAATGCACTCGATTCTCGAATTAACGAAAACAGGACTTTCCAGATTCAAATGTTTTCAATTACCCACACCTATGGGAAATTACTCGAAAAAGGTCTTGAAAGCTAAACAACTTGCGTAATACAACTAGATCCCAGAAATCCACCCTGTTCGCGGAATTCACAAAAATTTCCCTATCTATAAGCAGTGAATTCCGAGAAATTGGTACATTTTCAAGTATTGGTTCTAGCTCATCAAGTCATCATCAATAGCTTTCAAATAATACAATACATACAATTCAAATGGAGATGCAAAACACGCAGTTTTAAAAACTCTATTCGATCATGGAAACAAAATTGTGAATGCGCTAAAATTTTGGAGAATTTAATATTTCAACTAATTACTATTAATATTAAATATTTTCCGTAATTCAGTCCCGATATGCCAGTTATTCTAAATTCCAGTTCTGGAAGATTTTAAAAAGAATATATTGTTGGGGTTTGCTCTAAAGGCGAGTTTGCAATAAACGACCTATTGAATGCACAATTTTGGTCGTACATGTACAAAAATGCGTCGAGTGGATTTTGCAGACTTCCGCGTCAATTTCTGAGCCAATTTCTTTGGCGAAAAATTTTCATTCCAATTTCAGAGAGTGGAGAACTTTTAATCATACCAGAATAAGTACATTTTCAGCGGCACTGAATTTAAAAGCTGAGCAGACTGTCCAAAAACTGATTAACAGAAAACTTAGAGATCCATGCCATTTAAACGGTTTTTATGTGTACACATTGAACATTTATTTACCCAGAGAAAGAAATAAGAAAACTTAACAACTGAATATTCGACATTTGAACAAAATTCGAATGAAAGATTTTGAAAATGTCTTCGAAGAAAATTGGCAATATGTAATGTAAAAATTGGGACAAATTTTCAAATTTTGCCTCACTTGCCGGATCGGCGATCCGGGAAAATTAGGCCGATCCGATCCGGCCGATCCGATCCGAAAATTTGCCGATCCGATCCGATCCGATCCGCCGATCCGATCCACATCACTACGCTTCAGTCAGCACTTCACCCCCCCCCCTTGAAAATTTCAGCCCGATCGGTCAACCCTAGCAAAAGCTAGAAGGGGGGACAGGGGTGGTCACGAGATGAATAAATAATAATAAACGGACATACCCAGATGAAAGGGTTGCCTTTTTTGGTAAAAAAGCGGCAACCCAATAAAATTAATAAACATCACTAAATGAGGTTAGGAAACTGCAGATTTAACAGAAAAATAGTTAATGCAAGTTCACAAAAGAGAATACAAAGACAAGTACAAACTTACTGGCTACCAATAGGTGCGGAATTGAGGGAGGGGAGATAAAAGTACAAAATGGGGAAAAAGAGAAACTTGGGTAGAGCCGGAAACTGAGCTCGAAAGGGAGGGGAATTGTGAGTTGAGTTAGGAAAAGGATTAGAAAATCAAATGGTTTTAGGAGTATCAACGGTGTTTAGGAAATTTCGGGCGAACCCCAATGGGCAGGTAAATAAGGAAAACGTAGGATCCCCAAAACTTGTTGAACCGCCGTACACGACAAAGAAAAATCCTCAACTGAAGGTGGTGTGACTAATGATTACGAGTGGGAATGTTCATTGCGAAATAGGGACTGATGTAAGTAAATTTTCATGTTCGTCATCTCCGTCAAGCCAATTATAAAACAGTTTCCATGTAGTGTTATCTTTAAGGTTATTACGAAATTAAATAATTTTGATGTTTCCACGAAAGTTGTAAGTTGTAAAAGCTATAACGATAGCACTACATTATAAAATATACGTTTTCGCATCCGAAAACACATCACAAATACCAGACACTCCAGTAAATGAATAAATAAGTACAGAATAAGTACATTAACTATTTTTAAGGGAAATTTAGGTGTTTTGCAGGGGCGTTTAGGGGTTTTTAAGAGAATAATCACAAAACGCTACATGACAGGAAATTGGGGAGAGGTTGTAGCGTCTTCAGCTACTGCCTATACTACATCAGTAAGTTTATAGCTACTTTTGTAACCTTTTCATTAATTTTTTATCTTGGTAACCGTATTTCTAATAAATTGGCAGTTATCTATTTAGCCGTTTAAATAATTTAACTTAAGGTTTGAGTTTCTAGATAGCCTGAGTACTTGTAGTGTGTTAACAGGTTCAAATCTCCCTCTTTTATTAGTCCGGCATCCTCCAAAAGTTATTACCCCCATTTAATTGAAATTAAAATTCCCGTAAATAACACCACTAAATTAGGTTACACTGAAAAGCTAGTTTCATACATTCATCGAAGCCGTAAAAAACGGATTGTCACTGCGATTCTGTGCGTTCGAATCTTCCACATAGACATTGGAAGCATCTCTGGTAACAGTGTCTGGGGAACTGTTCGGAAAGCTGGAAATAACCAGGCGTTCCCATTCCTTCAGATCCGTTGACTCCGCGTCATACTGACAATTTTCAGGGCCCATCATGCCTCTGAATAATGGATATCGACCGACTATAAAGCAGATTAAACTATCGTGAATAATTAGCTGATTTTGCAAGAGTACATAATACAATAAGAGTGCAATGGCTACAGTATTGTTACAGTGTGCTCAACGTGTTAGCTAATGCTCAAATCGTCAGCTTGCTCGATTCCAAAAAGTTCTATGTGGGCAGTCCCACCGCAGTTTGACTTAAGTCCGTACGTATGATAAAATTGAAAGAAGGATTTGCGACAGCAGCACTTATGTCTGACCAAAAAAATTCAGGCCTCATCTGAAGATCGAAGCCACAACCTTCGGTTTAGACCACCGACTAATTGACACACCGACGGACAGTCGAACAAAGGTGAAGTTTAGATTCGAACCCAAACTGCAGTGACATTTTGTAGAAAAGTGCTTGGATGTAAGCAAGAGTACATAGACGATAGTAATAACTCTCTCAGGACAATACCACCATCATCGCAATATAATAATAATAAAATTTAAATACCCGAAATTTTTAGGTGGCAGTCCTAAATTCAACTAAATCCATACAAATTACTAATATATGTCTTCTAGCTATTAGCTATTTAAGGCTCAATTGCAGGATCAATGTTTCAGGAATTTTTTCAGCTCAGTTGTTGTCAACTATCAGAATGGCGATTGCAATAAGTTGTACAGTTATAAACCAGGTGGAAATTATAAACATCCATATTGAGGCAATGCTTATGAAATTAATTTATTAATTAGTTAATTATTAATTAATTAATTAAGCACTCATAAACCTGTTCCTACATATTAAAGAGGCTTCGTCTGTATTGAATCCGAGCAAGGTGGGCTTGAGAGGGAAAGGAGGACTTAAATCCAATGGATTGCCAAGAATCAGTTCTCCGTCAACTATTGGGTGCCAAGGAAGAAACTGAGCCATCGAAGTCCAAGGACCCTTGTTGCAATAAATTAGCTGAAATTTAAATTGAAGTATTTTGAAATTTCTGAGCTGAATGTGCAGACTTGATGTGGGAAATTGTATGCGCTAAATGTTGCAGTTTCTGTTTCGTTACTGTGGAAATTTCCTGGGGCCTGTTGCGTAAAAGTTTCAACAGTTCAGTAGGTCCAATAAGGAAAGTAAATAGGTAAATAGGTAAAGTAAATAGGTTGAGAGCGTTGCATAAAACTAATTTTCAATGATATACAGTACGAAATAGGCAATTTTCCTAATTTAATAGGCGATTTCAATAGTCGAGCGTTGCATAGAACTCGCGCAATTTTTTTCGAATTATCAAAGATGATAATTTGTTCCTACTGCGCCTCGGCGCAGCAGGTCTACTATGATTGGTTTGAAAGTTCTTTTAACACATAATGAGCGACTCCTCTTTGGGGTCGTGTACCCACATAAGGTTGGTGAGGGAAGGGGTCTATTTGTTGGGGGAGGCAGGCAAAAACGTGCATGGTTTTTGTTTTCGCTTTATCACTTATGCCTGGTGTCATACTCCTAATATTATCTATTTTTGCTTGAAGTTACCTTATAGAAAGACATACAATTTAGAGGTGCATAGTATGGATTGCACATACGTTTCTAGATAAAGCGATAAATTCAAATCTTGTTTGTTATCTTAATCTGTAAAGAAGTCTCACTTTTTCATAATTCAACAAAGCCTAAACTAGGCCTGCGGGGAAACGGGACTCCTCGGAATAGAGTTCACTTGACATAAATAGCGCTTAGTAGAAATGAGCATTTCGGCCCGTCGGCCCGGCCGGGCCGCATCGACATCTAATCGTTAGCGGGCCGGGCCGGGTCGAAGCAGGCCGGATTGACTCTAGAAAATGTTGTGAAATCACTAAAATTTGCTAAATATTTACTCAAT
Organism: Trissonchulus latispiculum; assembly: GCA_030248195.1. NCBI lineage: Eukaryota > Metazoa > Nematoda > Enoplea > Enoplida > Ironidae > Trissonchulus > Trissonchulus latispiculum. The sequence goes on along the minus strand of JASAND010003144.1, from coordinate 9,953 downwards.
CTGGTTATTCTACAGCAAAATTTAACATTTCGTAGCATAGTTTAGCGTTTCCATCATGGCGACTTTGAAATAATATTGGTAGTAAAATTTTGGAAATTTTGTTCTGGCGGGCCGGGCCGCGCATAGTGTTGTCAGCTTGCGGGCCGGGCCGAGCAATATTTTGGGGCGGGCCGGGCCTAAAAAATCCTGCCCGTGCTCAGTACAGAACATAGGTTTTGCCTTCAGTGCACCCTCATCATTACTGTTACATCAAACAAAAAACCAAAAAGACACAAAAAACACAAAAAACACAAAAAACTCACACCCTGCATGCTGAGTATAGTCTTTGCCGTTGCCAACAGCAGATCTGTCGGCTTTTCCTGCAAACAGTCCACTTGGTTCTGTGAACTGGAAACGTCGCATCCCAATTCAAGAGCCAAGTCTTTGAAATTTTGAACCGATTTATCACCGAGGACCCAGTCCGCAAAGATGCTACCGCTCTGAGATATCACCTGATGGAAATAGTCTACAGATGACAACAAATAGTATCAAAACTAGCTTAGCAGAAACAAATAATTGAAAGAAAGGTATGTTACTATAGGAAAAAATTCCGGCCTCAGTTGGTTTGCTACATATAGGTGGACATAAATAAATGACCCATACCCGCAGTGTTGAACGGTGCCGGTATCGCACAATATTTTCACCCTCATCATATTTTCACCCCCCCCCCTCATATTTTCACCCCTCAATCTATAATGTTTTCACCCCATCATATTTCCACAACACCAGCTGCCTAGAGAAACCGATGTATTAACTTCAGTAGCAAATTAGGGACATGCCAATTCATAACCAGAGTACTAAACGGAGCATAAACAGGAGCCAGAGGCCTGCCCCGACCCGAACCATGACTCACAGGCCGCCCCGGACCGGGAAGGTGGCTGGTTCAATTATCAATTTCTGCGGAATTTTACTGGAGAATAAGGTTTGTCTAGAAATATCTACTGGACTTCTAAAATGCTTTGAACACGAAGAATCGTACTTAATATGTAATTTTTACTGGTATACCCAGCAATTTCTGCTAAACGCCTAGCATACTCCGAGCATCAATACTGTTTGATTTTCCAGTAATAGCCAATACAGTTGAGATTTATGATCATTGGATATTGGATGTGCACTGTCTTAGGCGGTGTATTCATTCCTTTATGAAAGAAGTCATTCCTTTACCGGTAGCTCCAGTTTCTGATCCTTTTACACTTTCAGTTAGCAACCCGTCGAACTGCTTTAGTTTTGTCGGCATCAGATATTTTAAGAGCAGAACATCAACCCAAACCTTAAGGTAGCACTCTAATTATGCAAAATTAGCTTCAATTTCTGTCGACGACCTAAAAGCCATATTTCCACATTTTGAAACTACATTTTGAAACTACACAGGGTCGTTTAAGCTCCAGCTACGGCTTGGCTTCCACAAAGCATCTCTGCTTAGCATCGATTGCGTATAGATTAAAATTGACTGGCTTTCGATTTGAACAATATCTGGATCAAAAACGATTCAAACTTTTGTAGAAGCAAAGCCTATACTACCAGTTATTGGTAACTTAGTAAGTAGTTTACTGGTGTATCTACAGTGCCATGCACTTGTATCAACAATGTATCAACATTAATTTAAACATTTACAGTAAATGCAGACATCTTTACGACTGACTTCATGTTATTATCAGCATAAAATAATGCAGTTTGCTTTTAAATTGTTAGAAAATTTAGTAACTTAATAAACACGTGTTAGCGCATATTAAGAACTTAAGGGGGGTCCATTTTTGGCTGATTTTTTTACCATCTCCGACTTTGCTTATTTTCACATATTTTGTTCTCCGGTCAGTATATTTGAACGGGTTTTTAAAATTAAAGTCGGATCTCGTACGGTTAACGAGTAATTTCTTGATATCTCACGTGTTAAACATAATAAACTAAAAAAGTTTCAATTTTTTGACTAATACCAAAGTGCAAGTCGTCAAAAAGTTTGCACAAGCCAGAATTAGTTTCAATGTTTTCCTTAAATAAGAAAATGTGAAGCTACATTTTGGTATAAAAATGAATTCTTAACTCTAAGTAATGAATGAGTATTAATAACGTACAAGATTGATGACTCCAAAAGGAGTCGAAGTATATCTTGATGTAATGGATAGGCTGTGGATTCAATTCCTACCTGAATTTTTACTGACTTAATCACACCCTTCTATGCCATTTGAACTAGACCTACTTTGAGCCGGAGGTGCATAGGACAGAATACTCGTGGCACCGGATCCCGCACTTTCTCCGGCAATTGTGATTTTTTGCGGATTTCCGCCAAAACTTTGGACGTTTTCTTTGACCCACTTTAGGGCCTCGATCATGTCCCACAGTCCCATATTGCCCTTCACATCGCTGTCTCCGGTTGAAGCAAATCCTAAAATGAACAATCCTAAACAATTAGCTCAAACCTAAGCTGGGAGATCAAATATTATTCGAAAACGTTAAAAGTGTAACGCTTCTACCAGGCCGGTGGACCAAGACGAAAACAATAACAAGCCCCAGACGGGAGGCGTCAGGCACCCTCGTACCCACGAAACCAGGACCTAGAAGAGAGAAGGCAAGAGGGAGGTTCAGTCTTTCGCTCACCATTGAAAGTAAAGAATTGGCCCAGTTGGGGTTCGAACCACGGCCCTTCTGATCCCGGGACAGACGTGCTAACCCACTACACTACATCACAGGGCCATCAGCTGAACTCCCATATCAGGCTTATCAATCTTTCCTATGCCTGCTTCCCTGACAAAAGCCTTTAGTCTGGGTCACATTAGCTTTTCTTTTCTCTATTTCATGTATGTTTAGTTAGTTTGACTTTCCTGGATAAGGGGCCTGTTCGTTTTGTTGTGTTGGTTTCAATTTCAGAGTCAGCTGAAATTCCATATCAGAATTAGCAACGATCCCTGTGTCAGCTTCCCCCTAGTTTCACATAATTCCATGCAGCTGTGAAGTTAGCACCGGCAGGAAAGATATAAATTATAAAGAGAGGTATTCCCAGAAATCTCTTTAAGTTGTGGCCAACTGGTTTTGAAAAAAGTTTGGCTAAAACTAAAAAATATGCGACGTTTTACCGAAAACGTTCAGTCGATACTGAATGGTGACCACAATAATCCCCCTGTCCACCAGATTGGACGATATCGGATTGGATGGATATTCCGGGGCACTCCCCATCAGAAAGCCGCCTCCGTGAATCCAGACCATGACCGGATAAGAAAGACTAGCCAAATCCTGTTCGCCCTAAAAATCCGAGAAGACCGGTTTTCTCCGGAAACAGTACCGGAAAATCGATTGGCGCAGCTAGACCAGAAATTCTGATAAGTTGGATTTAACATTGCTATTGGAAGTGTCTTATCTCTGCACTCAATACCTACTGTTAATAATGTAATTTAGTAATTAATTTAATTGCATTTAATAGATAACTAAAATATTAATAATTTTTGATTCTTTTAAATTTAATGTTTCAATTAATTAAATTTCATTAAATTTTGTGTTTTCATAGCAACCCGTGTACGATGGACCTACAATTATGACTAATAATTGCGGAACACAACGCTGCTAGTTAATGCACACCTAGGGCATAGGAATTGCTTTATTGGGTAGCAATAGCGCCCCTTTGCCTTCTTTTAATTCTTTCTTATTATATATATATATATATTATATATATATATATTATATATATATATATATATAATATCTTATATATCTTTTCTTTCAAGGTCGCACACATTACAACTCACATTATAGGGCGTGAAAATGTTCAGATAAAGGCAGTCTTCACTCTGTGGAAATGGTATCGACAGATTATAGGTCAGTTGAAGGCACGCAGGGGCGAAGGTTTTCGCTTTCAGAGTATTCTCCCCCCATGGCTCCACAGGGACTGGTCGCTAGACATAAACGGTATAAAAATCGTTACATAATTATGATATGCAAAGTAAAAGTACAATCACAGTCTATGATTTTCCTATTATGTTACATAGAAGAAGAGTAAACCACTAGAGTGTTTCCCTTCATTACATCGCATGTGCTCGCGAATGCTTCGAATAGCAAAAAGGGCATCTATTTGAGGAGGAGTCGTTGTCATAGGGCAAATTTTTCCCCGTGAAATCTTTCCCCCCGGAAAAATTTCACTAGGGAAATTTTTCCCCCCGGAAAATTTTCCCTAGGGAATTCTTTCCCCCGGAAAAATTTCCCTGATGTAAATATTTTGCTGGATGGTATTAATTGTAGGAATTTTAACTAATTTTTAGAGCTTTGGCTCCTAATTTTTATGTTACATTTCCAATTATTTTGGTATATATTTAGTCATTTTTCCTTTCCACACTTTAATATTGTTAAATTCTTGAATTTACCTAAATTAAGCATATAATTAATATTAATTTGTATTCAAGAAACAGAAGCTAGTTATATTTTATTTTCAAAGGTTTCGGCAGTTAAAGGCTTTTTCTTTAAGAATTAATTTAAATCTTTGAATCCAAATGCTGAGTTTTCAACATAATTTTCAATATAATTTTGAATCTTAAGTCCTATATTGTTATGTATTAGAAAGACCAAAATCTAAAACTAAGCTAACTAAAACTCGCCTTGATTAAAGTTTGGAGTCATGAAAATTGGAACCATGCCTACTTTGTTCACTATATTTCCAACTATGAATCGGCGTAACAATATCGGCGTATTATATTAACTAATGTAACTTGTAACTTGTAGTCTGTAGTTTAATGCTTCATCTTATTAATAAAACTATAATTTTAGTTTTGTAGAGGTTCCTTTCCCAATTGTAAGAGAAACGCAAGTTTTCATATTTTTTTGCAGACGTAAGGGTGGGGCGACTAAAATGGGGGTGCCCCGAATTTGTCCGATTGGCCTACTTTTTGGCGAAAATATAGGGCATGGGTGTGGTCAAAAAATACTTGGTCGTTGGTTCTTAGCTGTCTTCCAGCCATGTGCAGTCGTCGGGTTTATGTGCCCGACCCCCCTTCTTCACAACTACCAACATAACTAATTAAAAATCTCTGCTGGCTGCAAGCCCCTAGCATCAAGGTTGCCATTTGCCAATATGATTTGGCACATGTGGCCCTATCTGCAGAAAAATACTAGACGTCTCCATCTTATCTGCATCTAAGGGAATTACTCTTCAAAGTTGAAGTTTCGGCAAAAATTTAAAAATTTTTGGCTAACGAAAGGAAAATTTTATTACTGGTGCGAAGTTTCTCGCGGGACATCGGTTATGTTCGATATATGCCTATATCAAGAGTACATAATATAAGAGTGTGCCACTAGTGTGCCACACTCTATGTTATCAGAGCAAAAACTATGCTCTGCTCGCTAACGGCCCACCCCCCCCCGCCCCGCAAATCAGACCCTTCACTTCAAAGAATTTTGAGCGCTATGTTTATGTTCTAAAGCTCGAAGCAGGCACAAAATTCGCGCACGCACTGCTTGTATTTTCGAGCTTATGCACATAAACATAGAGCGAGTGAGCGACGAGCGTACCCCCGTTTCGACTAGGTACTGATTTGCGGGGGGGGGGGGGGTCACTAGGGTCTGATTTGCGGGGGGGGGGTGGGCCGTTAGCGTGCAGAGCATAGTTTTTGCTCTGATAACACAAAGCTTGCCTAGTGGCATAGTCTTATTATTATGTACTCTTGATATTATCAAACGTAACTGAGGAACGTCTTTTAGAAAGATACTATGAATTCGCTATTTTTATGGATCGCCGTTTCCGATGACAACCTTCGGCGTGCGAAGAAAATGCACTACAATCACCATACCACACTGGAGTGAGGCGTACATAAAAAATTAGGATAAGATTAGAAAAGAGACTGAAAGTAACCACCGGTACATAATCTATCTAATCTTAACTGAATCTTGATGGAGGGTCTAAGATTGAAACGTATGTTTTAGTTACTTAGTATGCGGAAAAAAAATATTAAAATTCATTTTAAAACGGCTACTAACGTTGGTGGATTAATCAACTTTTTAACTTGAATTTAATCCAAAGTGGCATCAATAAAATCGCATTTCATTAACACTTTAATTTCACATTAAGGAAGTACTAAAATGGATTTAAAATTAAATATAAACTTAATCCAGTTCTTTTAATTAGCCTGATTAAGCATTAAGCCGTTTAATAAATACTTTGTTTCTTTTATGTAGACTAATTTTAATATTATTTTTACTTTATGTAGATTGTTGAAGGTTGGGAAAGAATAGCGAAGATTAAAATATTAAAATAATTGGATACGCGCAAATGTAACATGAAATGTTTATAAAGTTTAACTACTATTACTATAAGTACAATACATTAAGCATAAAATTTATTATTAGGGAAATTTTCCGGGGGGAAAGAAATCTCTAGTGAAATTCTTCCGGGGGGAAAAATTTCCCTAGGGAAATTTTTCCGGGGGGAAAGAATTCACGGGGGAAAATTTTCCCTGTGACATCGTCAACAACCTACCACATTTATCTGAGCCCCCCAATGAGGTCCCCTTTTAGAAATGTGCTAATCAATCTTGTGACCCCCAATTAGGGGAAGGGGGTTTCGGCAATCTGATTGCTGTTGGACAACCTCTTCCCTCACCGAATAGTGGAACATTCGAGTACTGTGATCGAAGTAAGGAAGGGACTGGTTCAAAAATGTTTCACTGTAAAAGCGTATATGCGTTTCCTTTATACGCCTTTAAACCGCATTCTCCTAATCTTTCTGGAAGCAGACTTTATGGCTGTATGTTAAGTCTGCTGTTTGTAAGTTGTTGCCGCCACACGTACTTACAATGAAAATTGAAGTTTTTATTACAAAAAAGAACTGAAAATCTTCAGGCTTGCATAATTTTAGGCTAAAAATTCGTATCAGAAATCGCATATACGTTTCCAATTAAAGCGTATCAAAAATTACGTATATACGCTAGTAGTATAGGGCGGCCGTTTCGACCCTTACTCTCGGGAGTAAATGACCTTTTGACCTTTCCTACTGCCTGTTCTATCGTCCCTTGCTTGGTCCTGATACTTACCCCCAGTTTACACACCCAGTACCCCCTGTATTTTCGTCCAGTCAGACTCCTAGTTCTAGCATCCAGTTCTACATCCAGTTTTTACCCACACCAACCACACACCTTCACAACACCCAGTTTATACTCCTAGTTCTACACCCAGTTCTACATCCAGTTATTACCCTTACCAACCAAACACCACTCAAACACCCTGTTTATACACCTAGTACTCCCGGATGCCACACCCAGTAACCTTTCATTACGGGCCGTCCCTCTGCGTTCTTCCCCCGGGGCTTGGGACCCGGCGTCGGCCCATTACCGGACTCCTACCTACCTACGTACCTACCCAACCTACCTAACCTAATCTATAATATACACTAACCTAAGCCCGGTCCACCACCATCTAATGTTTTTTTTCTATTTTTTGGGTTTTCTATATTTTTAATTTTTGTGATTTTACAAAGCGTTCATATACAGCATATCTACAATATATACATTTAGCCCTTAAAAGGACTGTTGGGATAGAACAAATACTAGACATACAGTATGTAGGTTATATATCCAATGGAGCCGTACTCACCCCATCTGCTAACACTTTCCTTTTTGGGTAGAGGTAGGGAAGGGCATCCTTAGTTTGAAAGTATTGTATTATTTTATTGTCTATGCTTCTAAGTCCTCTGTTTTCTCCAGACATTGTATTCCCCGTTTCTAAAACATCCTTGAAATCTTCCGGTGTGTAGCTATTTAGGGCCTTACTTACGCCTTTATGGGAGACTTTAGTCGTCTTTCCCCAAGCTAGGTAAGTTTTACTGCAAAGTGCTATTATACCATCTCCTGTCCATTCTTCTTTGAACAGTCCAGGTATTCTTTTTTGACTGGGGTCTAGGACGAAGAAATCCTTGAGGGCCTTATCCCATTGTTTCTCATTTCTAATAGGGACACAATCACTTAGATTTTTGGAGGAGCAGGCGAAGTAGAGGGAATCTGTATCCATTTGACACAGTTGGAAAGTCTCAGGCCACAGGTTTGGTTTAAGACAGTCATAGTAGAATTGGAGCATCCTTAGCTTGGCGTACTGATAGACGAAGAACCCCACTAATTCCGGAAGCCTGTATACAATTTTTGACTTAGCCGATTGAACCTCATATATCCCGTTTCCCAGGTCATCTAATCTTCTAAACCTCCATCCATTTACTTCCCGGCTAGCCCCAGACCTTTGACAATATCTTACATCCTGGTGCTTTTCTAAATTTACAAAAAAATGTACAAAAATGTACAAAAAATGTACAAAAAAGAACTGAAAATCTTCAGGCTTGCATAATTTTAGGCTAAAAATTCGTATCAGAAATCGCATATACGTTTCCAATTAAAGCGTATCAAAAATTACGTATATACGCTAGTAGTATAGGGCGGCCGTTTCGACCCTTACTCTCGGGAGTAAATGACCTTTTGACCTTTCCTACTGCCTGTTCTATCGTCCCTTGCTTGGTCCTGATACTTACCCCCAGTTTACACACCCAGTACCCCCTGTATTTTCGTCCAGTCAGACTCCTAGTTCTAGCATCCAGTTCTACATCCAGTTTTTACCCACACCAACCACACACCTTCACAACACCCAGTTTATACTCCTAGTTCTACACCCAGTTCTACATCCAGTTATTACCCTTACCAACCAAACACCACTCAAACACCCTGTTTATACACCTAGTACTCCCGGATGCCACACCCAGTAACCTTTCATTACGCGCCGTCCCTCTGCGTTCTTCCCCCGGGGCTTGGGACCCGGCGTCGGCCCATTACCGGACTCCTACCTACCTACGTACATACCTAACCTACCTAACCTAATCTATAATATACACTAACCTAAGCTTTGTCCACCACCATCTAATGTTTTTGCGTTTTTATGTTTTATTGTTTTTTTCTAGATACAATCGCTATATACAACAAATATGTACACTATTAACAGTAGCCCTTAAAAGGACTGTTGGGTTAGTTACAGTTTCGCTATTAAGGTACTTCGTATTCTGTATCCTCTTCTGTTGAAATAACAACTGATCTTAATACCTCACCGTTAAGTGTTTGTCCACTCTAATTAGGGGTGCTATAATGTGAGAGTTCGCTGCTAGAAACGTTTGGGCAGCCTGTTTTGCCTCTTCATGCGAGGAATACTTGGTTGGATTAAAATAAAATCCGAATCCATCTATGGCTGAAATTAGAAGACTCCAAGAATACTCCATTTTTGTTTGCTCGTTTGCGTCGTATTTTGTGTGCCCTGCTTTTACTGTTTTTATTAATGTAATGCTTTTATGTTTATGCAAGCACACCGGTCTCAACAATTATCAAATTGCTTTCATCGCTAACAATCTCAGAGCGGCATACAGGGCAATTGTAATGTCTCAGCGACCACGATGTGATGCAAAATTCATGAAACGTGTGGTCACAACTCAGCTTACGACATACAAGGTGACTATCAAAATCTTCTAGACAAATGGGGCATTTGGAGCTAGGTTTTATGAAACAGAACGTTTGGTGATCTGGCATGTCGGTCCCCATCTCAAAAATCTGTACGTCTGCTACTATGTGTGAACAACAAAGTACCAGCCTTATTCTTCCATTTCTTATGTAACAATTTTCACAGAAATATATTGGACCAATGAGGGGGAATGTTGCCTCGTTATTTTCATGAAAGTAACTGTTTACTAGTTTTTCCAAGGGTGTGTGACAAAGTTTACAGTTAGCAGTTGTAGAAAAAGGAGTAATATTTGATGCCATGGTAGATTCGTTCTTCTTGCATACCATCCCTTTTTCCAGCTATTTTTGGTTTTTATGTCTTCTGTTGACTTGTTTTTATGTACTAAGCCTCCAATTTGGTGTCTATCTTCTGTTTAATGCGTTTTTAATGTCTCCACCCCTCTGCGATTTTACCGG